>CBVK0102401769.1:4664-20175 GCA_900067695.1 Picea abies
ATTGGAAGGTTTACAACTAGGGTTTGATGAGCATTCTTCATGATTTGTAACTGTATTTTTCATGCAAAACTTCTTGAATGAATGGTTGTAGGTTTAATCTCTTACATTTGCTATTACATTGCTATTATATTGCTTAATCTTGAAATGCTAGGTAGCAAGCACACAAGTAGGTCCTTGCTATATGTCCTTATGCTAGAGAAACTTGTTTTAGCCATTTATTAAGGAAGATATATCCTAGCCGTTGCTACACTAATCATCCTTTTTCTGAGTTAGCATTTAAATATAAGTTGAAGAGAGGAGATGTCCTAGGCCTAGTTGATTCTACACCTAGGGTTTTAACCTTCTAGGGTTTGAATAGCCTTGCTCCCGCAACACTTTTCTCTATTAGGCTTGTGTTTTAAAGCTAGTCATTTTGCCAAGAATATTTAAAGAAAGAGGAAGGAGCATGAGGCCTTGCTTAAGAAACACCGGAATGAGCCTCCTTCCCTCAGGGTTTTGATTCTAGGGCCTTGCCATTACAACACCATAGAACCTAACTCTCTAGTCTTTAGATTTTGATCCTCCCGAGACCTTACCCTTACTTTTGACTCCATAATACCCTAAGGCACTGGTATTCTCTCCAACGTTGAGCTTGTTGTGCAAAAATCGTTTCTTAAAAATCTCAAATTTGAAACCCTAACTAACCCTAACTTCTTCTAACCTAGCATTAAATGATGACGTCATGCCTTATTTGAGCTATTGTTGATAGAAAATAATGTGGCTTGGTCATCCAGTGATAGACATTGATATATTGGTAGATTTCATTGGCTAATTGACAAAACATTGACCTTCTTTGTCTATTGCATTGCTTAATTAAACTAACCCTAAAGAAGTTGACGTCATCCTTAGGATATTGATGCAGCACTCTGTTATATATGAGCCATAAATGACATTTAATACATTGAATTGATTTTCATTAAATGCTATATTATTCCACTGTTTATATGCCATTGCCATTATTGCAAACATTGACTTCGTCAATATTTACTGCTATATATGCTCAAATACATTAAAGTTTTGATAGTCATTGATCTATGAAGTACTAACCATTATTTTAGGTATTAGTTTCATTGTTGTCTTGTCTCGCAAGCAAGTGCCTTCTCTGTGGTTACTCTTCAATTGACTATCTTCTTGGCGGTAATCTGTGAAAGGGAAACTAGCCTTAATCCTTTGAGCCTTTTCCTTTCAAAACCCCAGATTGCCAGGGACGTCTCCCTTGGGCTTAGCCACCCTAAATAGAAAGGACCTCCCCATTGTGGTGACATTGGGTGGGGTAGGTCCCTGTTACACCAGTTTGACCCTTATGCTACAGCCTTGTAACCTCAAATACATATTGTGCGATAACAAAGACAACAGAAGTTTCAAACAAAGGAAGAGGCTCTACATGCATCCCTACAATTGGAAGAGAACCAATATCAGAAGACATATCCAGCCATAGTGGATTTTAAGGAGGATCTGAAGAACTTAACATTCCATCTCAAACAAAACAAAGGTAAGGACAAAAGAGAAGTTGTTTGGTGTACTACATGTAGGACAAAAGGACACCACAAGAATGAATGTCCAACATTCACGTAGTACATGGAAGCGGTAACTCCAAAATCATTTCCAATAGGAGGAATATGGTCTGAGATATGTAAGAAATAGGGGAATGATCCATATCACTTCCCAATGATGCAGAAGTACCTGACAGTACCTAAGATTTCATATTTCAACTTTTTCAAATCATTAAGCCATGATGACAACGATTGTAGGACAATGGACCTAGTGAGGGAAAGAACCTTAGATGCTTACAAGGTGCAGGAAGAAATGATGACCTGGAAAGATGCACCATATTTTAACCAAGTAATAGCCCCGTGTAACACTATGAAACAAAAATATAACACTATGCAACAACAATATAACACTTCGCAACCACAGTACTATACCGCACAACCACACTATAATGTTGCACAATATAACTAGATGCCCCAATACAATGCACCACAAGGAGATCGAGTTGAGTACAGAGGTGGAGGAAGAGGAAGAGGAGGCTTTGGAAGAGGCAGGGGACCATTTCTATGCCACAATTGTCAAAAACCATGGCACTATGCAAGAGAATTTCCACTTCCACATGCGGCGTGTATGTATTATCGTGCATAATATCATGACATAGAAGAATGTCCTACGCTACTGGGGAAGATCCAGGAAAAGAGAAATCAAAACAATTACAATATTTAGTGGATTTAAAAGGAAGCAAGGGATGAAGGAAGAAACATCAACATAATTATGTGGGAAGGAGCTAAGACAGGAAACGACTCAAGAATATAGGATCCAACACAACATCAATGGGTGAAGAAGAATGTCGAACCAAAGAAGTATTTTGATGCACATAAAGAAAAAAAGATATTCAAGCTGTCCATACAAGAATTCCTGAATCCAGACATTGCATCGACATCAAATATGCAACACGATAAGGAAGTACCAGCATACGAGATGCATCCATCACTGAATCACACCAAAGAAGCACAACCCCTGGGACAAGTAAGTATGATTAAGGGTTTTTTTCAATTTTGTGTTAAATTACTATATGATCCATCCTCTGTTAAAGTATTAAAAAATATGCTAGAAATATGTAGCATAGAGGCAGAAGGAAAGATAGAACAAAAAATAGTTAATCATCTGCATACAAGGAGGAGAACAAGAAGAGAATTCAAACTGAACGCTAACATTGGAGATTTCAACATGGTATATATTATATTGGATTTAGGATCTGAAGTAAATGTTATACCTAATAAGACATGGAAATGTATGGGAGAACCCACATTAGGCTATTCACCAGGTCATCTTAAAATAGTAAACCAACAAAGAGTTATGCCAATTGGAAGACTAAAAGGGGTGATAGTAGACCTGGATGGAGTGCGCACTAAAGCCAATTTTGAACTAAGAGAAATAGTGGATGGCACAACACCTTATCCAACACTGCTTGGCTTGGATTAGGCATTTGAAAATCAGGCCATAATCAAATTAAATACGAGGGAGATGACATTAGAGTCAGGAGAATACAAATTCATTGTGCCATTGGACCCTTCAGAAGGGAAAAGGTTTGTAGAACCTAGTTTCTTAGACCTGGAGGAAATTAACCAGTTATACAGAAAAACCACATGATAAGAATATTATGTGAACCCAACTTCAGTTGGGATACTCAATTGGAGAAGCACCACCTCATGCATTTCAGACTCAGATACGGGCTTAGATAATTGGCAACATAGATTACACAAAGTCTCCATAAGAAGATGCACAAGAATAGACCGTGTAGTAAGATGCGTAGGTACAGAGATAAGGGAGCCTCCCATATTCCATGGGGTGAATGAATTAGAATCATTATTAACATGATACGAATATGAAGTGTTAGAAAATAAAAGGCTCTTAGCCTTGGATTTAGCACTCAAGGAAACACCTACAAGATGGTGGGGTGCGCACAAAGAAACAATCAAGGACTGGTACCAACGTAAGCAGTTACTGGGCATCAGGTTTGGTGTAGAACAAGGAAGAAACCAACTGCATAAATATGATGGAAAAGGGGCACTAGAAGAACACTTGGAGAAGTGCAGAATGCTATGGAGGATGATATCACCAGTGATATGGCCTCATCATTTTTTTCACACATTAGAAGGGATCCAACAAACTGGTATAGAGACTAGGAATTGTGCAAAGGAACTACAAAATGGATAATATTACAGCAGAACTTCACAGTCACTTTCTCATTTGAGCATGAGAACCCCAACATAGACTCAACACTTAAACAAATCAGAGGGGTGATATTCATTAAAGAACCGGAAGTTGAAATCCTGACAAAATAACAATAGTAGAACAAATAGACAGTAAAGGAACTACTATCATGCTACCATGTGTAGGAAGAAGCACCAGATGAATATGACTTGTGAAACATTCATATTACAGAATTTGAAGTTGAAAGAGAAGTGGAAGGTCCACCTGAGGAATCATAAGTATTTTTTGTGCCGATCAAGGTGAAGAAATTCAACACTAGGACAGTTGAGAATCCCAAAATGGCCAGCATTGGAGACGACTGGGATGAACAAATAGTGGAAATCATAATATAGATACTACATAAGTACAATGATTTTTTCTCAACAACATTCACAGAAATGAAATGCATAGCAAGATAGCTAGGTGAAATGAAGATACTTGTCAGATATGAGGCAAGACCGATCATACAGAGGCCATATAGACTAAACCCTATATACAAGAAAAAAGTCAAAGTTGAAATTGATAGGATGTTGGAGGCCAAAATCATAGAACCTATAGAGGAATTTGAATGGGTAAGCCCTATGGTAGTTCAAGAGAAAAAGAATGAAGGGATAAGGAAATGTGTTGACCTGAGGAAGTTGAATGATGCATGCTTACATTACCCGTTCACTACTCCTTTCACAGATGAGGTGTTGGAGAATGTAGGAGGACATGAAGCTTATTCATTCACTAACAGATTCTCAGGTTACCATGAGATCAAGATAGCTCCAGAATAGAGGTGCAAGACCAGTTTTTCCACGGAATGGGGATCCTACCAGTACACAATCATGTCGTTTGGACTGAAGAATGCACCAATAATATTTTCCAGGGTAGTCATAGATGCATTCAAAGAATTCATCCACCAATTTCTAGAGGTATATATGGATGATTGGACAGTCTATAGTTTGTTGAAAGACCATCTAGAGGTGTTGAGGCTGATGTTAGAAAGATGAAAAAAATTTCATATATCATTAAATATCAAGAAGTTCATCTTTATAACACCCTTTGGGATACTATTGGGCCATATAGTATGCAAACAACGCTTGCTAGTAGATCATGAACAAGATTGTCGTAATTGTTAATCTACCACCAAAAAAATCAATACATTAGTTAAGAGAAACATTGGGACACACAAGATACTACATGAAATTTATAAAAGGATATTCCTAGATCATTGCGCCAATGGAGAAATTGTTAAAAAAAGATGACAAGTTTCAATGGAATGAGGATTGTCAACGAGGATTGGACACCCTGCAATGAAGATGGCAACTGCACCAATACTAGTATTCCCTGATTGGGAAAATACATTCCATGTGCATGTAGATGCATCATCCATAATACTTGGAGCTACTCTAGTAGAGCCAGGAGCAGGAGAATTGGAACATCCTATAGAATTTGCTAGCAGAAAACTGCCAGAATCAGAGCAAGATTACAATACCACAGAGAGAGAAGGCTTAGCTATGGTCTATGTGCTTCAGAATTTCACAGATTATGTATTAGGGAAAAAATTCAACATGTTTACAAACCATTCATATCTTAAATACCTCGTTAACAAGCCAGTGTTAGGGGGGGAATTTGTAGATGGTTATTGTTGTTCCAGGAATTTGACTTCGAAGTGATAGTCAAACCAGAGAAGCTGAATGCAAAACTTGATCACTTGTCAAGGACAATGAATGGAGAGGAACCTACGAAACTTGAGGACAACTTTCCCGTTGCACAGTTAATTTCAGTCCAAGTAGTTGATGAATATTTTGCAGAGATCATTCAATACTTGAGTATCGACATTGCACCACAAGAATTCAACACCTCACAAAATAAAAATCTCATAGTCAGGGATTCAGACTATCAATTGATTGCAGGACACTTATAAAATATGGGTGGAGAAAACATCTTGTTAAGATGTGTACTAGAACATGAAAGAACTAGGATTATAGAAAAATCCCATGGGGGAATAACAAGAGGCCATTATGCAGGCAAAGCTACCATGTAGAAGGTATTGCATGTAGGACTATGGTGGCCGACTATTCACAGAGACTCAAAGGACTATTTCTAGAGATGTGATGTATGTTAGAAAGTTGGTAAACCGAATAGATGGGATGAGATGCCCCTGAAGCCACAAGTAACCTTGCAGGTATTTGAAAAATGGGAAATAGATTTTGTGGGACCAATTAACCCACCAACAAAAAGGTTAGGAGTGAGGTATATCATTATTGCGACATAATACTTAAAAATATGGGGACAAGCAACACCAGTAAAATATGCAGTGCAGATATATCAACACACTTCTTTCTTGAGCAAGTGATCACTATATTTGGATGCCCAAGGATTTTGATGAGTGACCAAGGCACTCACTTCAATAACAACACTATTAGGGCTATGACTAAGGAGTTTTAATTTTATCATCAAAAGAGTACACCATATCATCGTCAAGAAAATGAAATAGTGGAAGCCTTTAATAAGATCCTAAAAAATTCACTGACAAAGATCTGCAATGTTAATAGGGAAGATTGGGACTTGAAGATACCAACAGTACTGTAGGCATACAAGACCACATGCAAAAAATTGACAGGGAAGACACCATTCAGATTGGTGTATGGAAAAGAGGCAGTGGTGCCATTATATTTTTTGGTACTAGTTTGCGCGTAGCAACAATTACAAACATGACATAAGAAGGAGAAATACAAGAAAATCTAAGTAAGCTAATGATCATGGAAGAAGATAGGATCCTAGCAGGGTTTCACAAGAAGTACAGAAAGAAAGGGACAAATCCTGGCATGATAGACATATCAAGAGGAAAAATTTCAAGGAGGGAGACCCGGTCTTGGTGTATGACAGTAAATCTCTTCAACACCAAGGAAAATTCATAATGCATTAGTTGGGACCATATTAACTAAATATTGTCACAGATGGGGGAGTTTTATAGTGCAAGGACTTGGGATGAACAAAACTTAGAGGAATGATTAATGGGAGTCGAGTGAAGCTGTATAGGGACAGTCGACCTCATAGAACTTAAAAAAAATAGAGGGGTTACCGTGCCTAGACATCAAAAGAAAACAACCAGTGAAAGAAGATGTAGTGCGACAAAAATAAAATGTCCACGCACACTGGCCAAACAACATCACGCGCACTCGAAAACACCAATGGTTAGAAAATGGCAGAAATTACGGAAATGGTAGGTACAAGAAATAGGTTCCAATTAACAACATCTATCAAAATTGAATGTCTAGAATGATTGATGGTGTGTCACATTAATCAAACAAACTGGCGATGTTAGGGGAATTCAATGGCAAGTATGCGGGAAGTGCCAGTTCATTCAAAACAAAACTTGGGTAACTTCTCCGAGAAGTTTCACACGATTCCTATATAAGGTAATCATGTGGGTATCAAAAGGGTTATTTTGAAATTGAGAAAATCACAGAGCGAGTTTGTAGGAGTTATAGAATGAACTAAGATTGGCAAAGAAAAATTTTACCACCATGGCACCACCTCAAGCTAGGAGCCTCGAGCCAGGCCTACAGACGACCTCGAAGCAACCTTATAGAACCTCAACAACCATAGGGAAGAAAATATGAACCACCACAAACTATTGAATTCGTCAACTTGGACGAAATCCTTTCACCCAATATGGAACCAACGAGCCCCACACCAGTGGTGGAAGAAACCCAAAAAACAACAGTAGTGGGCATGGATATCGATATACTACACAAGAAATTATGACAGGGTTTTCAAGTCCCTTATTTGGGAGGAACAAAGGCTTCTCATGCCCAAGTGGAAAATCTCATTTAGGTCCTATGATCTGCGGTGATCTAAGTGGCACTCCTCGACTTACGACGATGGATTCATGTGTTTTGAAGCACCTTGTTTAGAAAGAGTCGAGACACCCTTTTCTTATGTGTTCCTCATGTATAACCCTCTATTTCCCCACAAGCACATAACATTGGCGACACCTGATATGGCTGAATGTTGGGTGTTTTGTATAGGAATCGCCTATGATCAAAAAACCACGTGTGAAAACTCATCTTGTGGCTATCGCCTAGCAGAGAAAAAGCATTTGATGGTAGATTAACTAGTTTTGTTTACAACTTCCAAGTAGGAACGTGGAAGAAGATACCAGAATTGAATGTAATCTGTCCTATTTATTATTTTACTGTCGCTACTCTATTGCTCCTACAAGAGCATTTCCTGTGTTGGTTCACGGACTCAATGGTGGTACTGGTGTTTGATGTGGAAGAAGATTCATGGACATAATCAATTTTGTTCCCTTCAAAGATGTTAGATAAGGAATAGTTTGTGTGTATTGCAGAACATAAAAAGAAGCTATGTGTGATATTAAAAACTTTTGGAGAGGACGACAACATGATTTGGGAGCTTTGGAAGTTCTATAGGAAGGAAAGCATTTGGAAAGTGGCATAACTCATTCAACTTCCTCCTATTACCATTAGCGAAATCTATATCACTGGACATAGGGATTTCTTGTCATTACTTTATTGGAACTTGATGGTATGTAGTCTTTGGATTTATGACATATCATATCATGACTGGCAATGTGTCGGCGAGTTTCATTGTTGTTTAGAAGCAAGTCTCTTTAGATTAACCACATAAATTAATTTTTCCTAGTTTCATTGTGAACATTGTACTGTTGACAATGTTGACAATGGTTTAGTTTAATTGTTTTAAGTTTTGGTTTTTTTTGTTCGAAGTTTTGGTTCGACTTAGGTAGACATAAATTTGTACGAAATCAAAATTTTTTGTTATTTAAATTATATTTTTGAATGTAAAAATGGATTCAGGTTCTTGTCAAATTTCTTACAGACCAAATTAAATAGAAAATATCCTCATAAATTCTTTGAATGAGTTAGTGTCATAGTGGCAGTGATTTGAATGAAATTTTGATTCTTAGAATAATAATGACATTTTGACTCTTTAATTCTTACAAAAAAAATCATTCTCTATCCACCCATGAATGAATATGGTAACAAAACTTTGTAATTAGAACTTTTATAAGTTGAATAAATTGATCTAATTATAAAAAAGAAGATTGATGTTAAGACATTTAATGTATGGTTTAATGTATTATAAATTTATTTTAATGTTAATGAAAGATTGAACTTTTAGTCGTGAAGTTGTCTCTAATTATTACATCTTAGTGAAAAACACAACATTGACAATGTTTAAAGAATATAGTGGGCCAATTATTATATGGGGCATTTTCATGCAATCAATATTTGAAAAATTTTGTTCATTGAAATTTTTGGAGTGAGATTAATTCATAGAATATGGCTCATTTCAACAGTAGAAAGAAGAAGAAAAAGTCTAATTTACAACTATCAAAACTAGTTACACCAATACATGATCTGTAAGTTGTTGTGGATATTCCAATAGAATAGTTTGTCACAACATATCTAATAGTATACTTGTTAAGGCTAAATTTGACACCCTAGGCTTTAGATCACTGGTATATTGAGGGAAACAAACTAGGCTTAATTTAGGGGTGGATCCTAAGGTCACAATTGATGTCACCCCTCTCATTTTTAGCTGGTGCATGCCAACGATAGGAAGGATACCCTAGGGCATGTTGCTTGATGGATGAGATTTGACCTGTAAAATAAAAATAAAAAAGCACAAGATGGTTTTTGGATGAGGGTTAGATAACCTCACCCAAAACTTGCATAAAATTTAATTTTAGATGAATTTTGGTGGGAAATCCTAAGCAGAGCAAACCATTAGAATGAAAAAAGACAGTAAATCAAGTAGGAAGAATGTTTCAAAGGTGTCAAATCGACCCCCCGTGAAGGATGAACTTCAAACACCTGTAATTAATTAGAAATCCAATGCAACAAAAAGAAACTAGGCCAAAATAAACACATAAAACTCTTTATTCATGTCAAATTAGATGAATGGTTCCATCACAGAGGAAATCCAAGAACTGTTACAATGATCTCCAAGAAACTGAGAATCTGAAGCTAGAATGAGATAGAGAATAGAATGAGAGAGTAGTAATGCTCCTGCAATGGAGTGATCAACCTGTCAATTGTGGAAGAATGTTGCATATATAGTCACATGCATGAATAATTTTCCTTGATGTTTCCAAACTGGGAAAAAATCTAGCCAATATTCCTCTCCCAAGTGTCAATCTTTCCACTTTCCATTTGTCATTGCATGAATACCTGCTAAAACTAGTTGAGCGAACCTTTCCCATGCCTTCTGGTCAAATCTGGGGTTTATCTGGAGAAGAATGGAGGTCAAATGGATAAAAAATGGTTACGTTTTGGATGCAGACCTAGTCAGGAGAAAAGGTTATTTTTCGGAAGATAAGCATGAAAGGAGGAAATGACAGCTGGAAGGAAAAACAACATGTGTGAGGGAAGCAGGTGAGACACACATGCAAGGAAGACCTAATGACTCTAGGGTTAGGGTTTTGTAATGTATTGTAATATTTGATGAGACAAGAATATAAGTAGGTAATACTTAGATGAAAAAGAGGCATGAGTTGACCGAGCAAGAAAGAAAGAAGAAAGAGAGGATGAGAGCAGAGAACAGATGGCAGAGAGTTGTAAGAATTGTACTACTTAGTATTATGGTGAGCTAGGGAAGCAGTGAGCGACTCAATATCGAGGGTTAGATCACAGGCCAAGGAGCCTAGTGCAATCTAGTCAGCCTCACAGGGATTGAGGAGCCTATTGAAGAGAGTAATATCTAAGATTTTAAATACGCGCGGCGTGACATATTACTGAACCATAATAAAGAGCTTGAGAGACAGATCTTTGTGGATGTAGCCTAGGAGGGGGTGAACCATGGTAACACCTGTGTTATGTGAATGAATGTATGCGTCTTTATTGTTGTTAAGTGGTGAATGTTAGATGAATTAATTAACTTGTTGAATCTGGTATTCCACATGCATGAATAAAATGACTTCTATAATTAGATGTTAGACTGAATAAATAAAGATTACAAGATACAACCATAGATCTCCACTCATTCCCAGGTTGCAAACACCTAAGTATTGTAGTCACCCATAGAGCTATCTCAGGTGAGACTATGCAATACACCTTATGTGTCTCGTTTCCTTCTGGTCTACTAGAGGGGCCAATAGTTTTAGAGGGATTTTGTTGGGAGCTATCAAATCTGAACCGATATCAATCTATGACAGTAAGATAGAATCAGGATAAATGATAAAGAATCCTAAGTAGAAGCGTATAGAAGAATAGAAAAACAACAAATGGTTCTGTTGTTGGTTGGTTGGAACATGATGGGATTGAGTATATGAGATTTTTCGAAGACATGTCAAAAGAATGTCAGATCGAACAATAAGATGTTGAGAGAATGAGAATCTAAAAGGGGATGTTGAGATTGTGGAATCAAACAAAGGAATATATAGAGAGTTGGTTGAAAATAAAGGAGATGGATTTTGCAGAGAAAGATAACAGAAACTTGAATTTGACACCACACAAATATCTCGACAAGTACATATTCAATGAATTGCATGAAGTATTTTTTTGTGATTTCCCACATGTGTTGTAGGAGTGGATAAAAAGGTTGAAATACAACCATACTACAAATCGGATTAGACAACTAGAGTGGACTCCTGTAGAGATCGTGTAGTCACAACGAGTTGATAATAACTTTATGTGTGCAATAGAGTTCTGGTTAGACATCATTGTTGAAGGATTTATCACATAATTTGCAGTAGATACAACGAAGTCTTACAGTGCAACAGAACAAGAGTTTTTAGAAGGACCCCGAGGTAGGTATATCATATTGTTATACACTTCTATTATGATATTACTATCTAACAAAGGTGTAATCACAATGGAGTCAGATAGCTAAACTTCCCTGCATGCATGGGGGAAGGGGGGAAGCAGATAGGAGAAGGAGAAATGGATAAAGGAAAGAAGGAGGAGGCCTTGGACCCAATCATGATGGACAAAGACCAGATCAAGGGGATCATGGAAACATTTAGAAGAATGCATAGTGGAGTACCTTACCAATATAATTCACCAAGAAGAGATCTGTAGCCGCAAGGGAGGGATTGGCAGGTGATGAAGAAGAAGTAGAGGATCTCCAAGCTATGGAGCAGATTGAGGAAATCCTCCACGCAACATATGAAAGGAAAATGAGAGGTCCAAGAGAGGGAATAGAAAGCAACACTCCTATCCATATTAGTGTTAGTGTGGAACCCATAAACTCATGTGCGGATAATACACTAAGAAGAACACCACAATTTAGATAATGGAATTTTGGGAGAAGGAAGACAATAAGAAGTACATCTACACAAAGAACAACAAATGGGGGAGCCAGTTCAGGAAGCATTAGTCAAGTATCTACACTATGTGGAGGTAGTAGTTCAACATTCAAGATGGTAGGACATGATCCCACCTCAGATTACCATAATTCAAAGGAGAGGCGTCGAAGGACCCTAAGAAGCACTTGTTTATTTGTGAAAATATATGGGAAGCGAAACAGATAACAGATTATGACACTAAACTTGTGCAGTTAACTATCACACTAAGAGATCACTCACTTGATTGGTACATGAGTTTATCTAGAAACAGTCCGTCAGGAACAACCAGAACTATTGGAGATATCAAGAAGCTATTGATAAATGAATTCTAGAAGCCTAGTTTAGAGGATCAATACATGAATGAGATGATAGAGATTAGATAGAAACCAGGATAATTTGTATGGAAAATTGACCATAGATTCAAACGATTGAAGGAAAAGCTAAAGTATGTCATGACAGATAATGCAACATAGGCATATGTTTGTCAATTCACTACTACCACACTTGAAATAATCTTTACGAAAACATAAGTTTTAGATATAGGAAGAGGTTCTACATGTATCCCTACAACTGGAAGAGAACCAATATTAGAAGACATATCCAGCCATAGTGGAGCTGAAGGAGGATCTGAAGAACTTAACATTCTAGCTCAACCAAAAAAAAGGTAAGGACAAAAGAGAAGTCGTTTGGTGTACCACATGTAGGACAAAAGGACACCATAAGAACGAATGTCCAACATTCGCACGGTACATGGAAGTAGGAATTCCAAACCCATTGCCAATAGGAGGACTATGGTGTGATATCTGTAAGAAACACAGGCATGATCCATATCACTTCCCAATGATGCAGAAGTACCAGACAGTACCTAAGAGTTCATCTTGCAACTTTTTCAAATCAGTAAGCCATGATGACAATGATTCTAGGACCATGGACCTAATTAGGGAAAGAACCTTAGACTCTTACAGGGTGTAGGAAGAAATGATGATCGATAAAGAGACACCATAGTTTAACCAAGTACCAACCCCGTATAACACTGCACAACAACAATATAACACTACGCAACAAAAATATAACACTTCTCAACTGTAATAAAATACTGCACAACCACACTATAATCTCGTGCAATGTAACCAGACATCTCAATACAATGCACCACGAGGAGATTGAGCTGGGTACAGAAGTGGAGGAAGAGGAATATGAGGCTTTGGAAGAGGTAGAGGACCTGTATGCCACAACTGTCAACAACCAGGACACTATGCAAGAGAATGTCCACTTCCACATGCGACGTGTATGTATTTTCGTGCATAATATCATGACACAGAAGGATGTCCTACACTATTGGGGAAGATCTAGGAAAAGAGAAATCAAAACAATTAGAATGTTTAGTGGATTTTGGTGGAAGAAAGGGATGAAGGAAGAGACATCAACATAGTTACATGAGATAGAGCTAAGACAAGAAGCAACACTTTAAGACAATATCTAGCACAACATCGATGGGTGAATAAGAATGTCGAACCAAAGAAGCAATTTGATGCACAGAGAGAAACATAGATATTCAAGGAGGCCAGACAAGAATTCCTGAAGCCAGACGTTGCATCAACATCAACTATGTAGCATGATAAGCAAGTACCAACATACGATATGCCTCCATTGTTGGATCACACCAAAGAAGCACAACCCCTGGGACAAGTAAGTATAATTAAGGGTTTTTTTCAATCTTGTGTTAAACTACTAAATGATCCATCCTCTGTTAAAGTATTAAAAAATATGCTAGAAATATGTAGCATAGAGGCAGAAGGAAAGATAGAACAAAAAATAGTTAATCCTCTGCATAAAAGGAGGACAAAAAGCAAAGAACTCAGACTGAACACCAACATTGGAGATTTCAACATGGTAGATATTATACTGGATTTAGTGATCCGAAAACGGATCCAGAAGCCTGATAGGGCTTGAAAAATGCTCAAAACTAAAAGTGCTCGGAATGCGACGAAACCTATGCCATTGCGTCCATCTCGTCTTCCTGATTCCGACGGTATATTTACTTCGTCAAACGGAGTCCGTATGGAGAAGATATCGCGTTCTTTCTGAAAAGTCAAACAGGCAAAAAATTTGATGCTGACTGGGCAGGCCGTATTGCCATGTGGCAGGCCGTATAGTGATGACCTGGCATGTCCGTACAGGACATGTGGTAGCTCCAGGTGAAGCCACGTGTCATACGGTTTTGGAATTTTTGGCACACATTTTGACCAATTCGGAAGTGACACGTGTCACCACTGAATGGGTGACACGTGGCACATGATGACATCAGCATTGATGTGGCAACCGTACGATGACGTGGGCTAATCGGCGTCTGACAAGTGGTAGGGTGATGTGGCACACTTTTATTGGTTGATGCTGATGAATAAGAAGATGACACATGTCTAGTTTCGATTGGTTTTAAAACGCCACGTGGCCCACTCACAGGGTGCCATGTGGCACTGCATCATTGGTTCATTTGTTATGGTTTATGTGTAAAAGTTGGTATGCCGCCGGGGGTCGAACCCGCGACCTCCCGGGCGGGAAAAGGACTTGCAACGTTGGGCTAACTGGCCGTCCACCGAGCAGTGCTTGTTAACTTTTCGGAAGGAATAATATTTGAATTTACAATATGGTTTGAACCGGTGCGAAAAGGGCTGGGGCTTAGCCCCAGCCCTTGACACCATATGACTGTTTCATATAACCACAGCCGAGGGTTACACCGGATACGCGGGTGGTTCCAAATAGATTAGCCCATGGTTCAGGCCATGGTTCCGACCAAAATGCCACGAGACCGGGGCTAAACAAACTATTGCGTGTAGGTGTTACAACAGGGTTAACCACCGGGTCCTATGGAGCGCTATATGATCGGAGCCGAGGCCAATGGTAGGGGGGCCAGCGCTATGGGCGCGTGGCCATATGGGCCGAATCATATGACCAAGGGGTGCGTCGATCGGGGGCTGCGCCCAATTTCAACCAATGAACTTTATAAAAGTGGTTTTTAAACAAGATTTGGTTTATTTTTAATTAAATGAACCTATTTTTAGTGGATTTTCTCCATTTTTGGGGGATATTGGGCATTTTTGGAGGCCATATTTTTGGAGGAAGTTGGGGATGAGAAACCAACTCCTTTGCTATATAAACCAGGCCTGTTTGAAGCCAATGGACAGTCATTTAGAGAAGAGTTATGCTGAAGGAAAGCCAAGCCAAAGTCAGTTTGATGCAGGGAAGCCTTTGAGGTGGAGACGTTGTTGGATCGTTTCTGGGAGCTTGGAACATCATTTTTGCATGCTGTTTCTTTTACAGGGTTCTTGAGATCTGGGAAAACAAGACCAGATCAGTCTTGTAGCCTTTGGGCATTGCTGAGATATAATTTTGAGCACTTGAGCA
>CBVK0102401806.1:0-17180 GCA_900067695.1 Picea abies
CCTATAGTTTAGGGAGAATATTCCTTTTCCTACATTCTAGGAGAATATTCACTTTAGTTCACACTTCAGTTTAATCAGTTGAGTGGAGTCTTAATGCCACATTTGTTTCATCACCATGCAACATTGGGATCATCACCTGTTAATGCACATTGTCCTTGGGATTATCACCAGACTAGTGCATTACTCATGATTCCCTGATTTCCTCCTCACTTCACTTTGTTTTAGTCAGTTAACTAAATACTGAGAGACTAGTTAACTCAGACTAGCCTAGCAATTTAGTCCTATAACTGCTAGTGTGCGTCCAGATCACTCTAGACCACCACTATGGTTCATTGGCTTCTCCTCCAGTGCACATTAGTTTAGTTATACAGAGTATATCATGTGTAAATTATCTTTCATTCATTTGGTTAATGAAAATTCTTTGATTCTCAGTCTCTCATTTCTGTCTTTTCTCATTTCTCTGCAACTGTGTATGTATTTTTGCTAGCTAGATCTTATTTGTGTAGGTTCATCCACATTTACAGAGAAAAAAATGGGTGGTTTTTTACATCTATTTTGGGTGGTTTTGGGACATGGTTTTCTAGCCCATGATTTTCTAATTCCACTTAAGGATTTAAGGTTTTAGTCTAATATAGGTCAATGGATTAGGGCTTTTTGATGCTGCAAGAAACTATATATTGTATTGCAATATTGAGAGAGAGTATTTTGTGACTGAGAGAGGAGATTGTGAGAGAGTGAAGATGAAGTTGCAACAGATGTGTTGTAGGTGTTATCCCTTCATTTTGATAGATATAATAAAGGAAGGATTGGATGTTTCTCCATGGACATAGCCCATATCGGATGAACCACATATATCGTTGTCTTTCTTGTATTGTATTCTTTTGTGTTTTATTTACGCATTCATTTTTATTTTTATTGCTCCATGATCCTATTCCTAACCATTTTTGGATGCCACAAATTACAAAATAATGAATATAGTGTATCTTGTTTGTGATGTATTATGTCACAATTTTTTTAATGTAATAATGCATAATGACACCTTTACAACTAGATGCATTGATCAATATATTAATGATGATCTAATCAAGAAAGTGATCCAGGTGGAAATTAGTGGCTGCCTACCTATTCCACTAGCTCAAAATGTAGTTTCCATGTTGGCATGTTTTCTAGGATTTTTAAGGTCCCAAACTTTTGGGGCCGCTTTGAGGCCCTAAACGACGTTTTTTGGCTCAACAATGTCTAGCATGTGAATAAAAAAAGATGCTAGGTCGGACAAAATGTGTACTCCTTTCCTGGACTTCTTTGGCAAGGTATCAAGTACCCCAAACAAAGATCGTATGAAAAAGTTGCATCCCTAGGAAGTTGATGTATTAACTACCCCCATCAGGGCCCACAAATATTTTGGCATTTCATCTCCCAGGGTTAGGGTTTTATATGTTTAGGGTTTGCGAATTTGCGTAGCCATCACATATCTTATTAGAGATAAGCTACCACCATTATAGCGAGTTCATTTCACTCTTTATTTTCTTTTACAATCTCAACATATTTCATTCTTTAATAGAAATTGAGTATTACTGTAGCTCAATGTTTCTCTCCTATTTCTATGTTTCATTTCATTCCCTCATAAATTTGGATCAGTGGTATCAGAGGGGTCTACTATTTATTTGTTTCTTTGTGCATGTCCCTAATGAGTTCAAGGTATAAGGCATTGGGATTTGAATAGTCAATCCTTTGGAAGACCATCTTTGCCAACCCCAAAATCCACCCACGACAAGGAAAAGAGAGACTAGGGATCATGAGATTTTATTAAGTTGTTGCTTGCGTAATTCCTCGCGTAATAGAGGAACGAGATGATGGACAATTTTTCCCAAATCCTTCGAAAACTACCAACAACAACATATGCATCTTCATAAAGAAACCACTTTGGAGGTGAAACCCCCTTTAGGGTACAAGTTAATTTTGATATTCTTGTATTTGAAGGTCAGATAGATGCAAATGACTTGGAAAAGTGATTAAATCTACTAGAAGGTTATTTCTCTGTTCACAATTTTCCCAATAGGGAAAAGATCACCTCTGCGCTCCTTAAGGCTATGTCAAACATTGGTGGGAGAATTACTGTGAGCAAAACTCCACAAAGGAGTTTCGAATATTACCCAGATGGAAACTATGATGATTGGTACACAAGATGGACCACACTATGTCAGGAGAGGGACCAAACAATGTTAGAGTTCAAAAATAACTTCCATACCTTGCACACCAAGTTGGGTATTAGAGAGTGCAAGTGGTATCTAGTTCTAAAATACTATGGGGGAATACATAGGTACATCCAAACATAAATGGATTTCTTGGACATCTCGTCCCTGGGAGCCACTTATCGATGTGCTATCAAAATCAAGAAAAAATTTAAGTAGATGTATAAGTGAGAGTTTGGATATGTGAATGCATCACAACAGAAGTTGGGAAAAGGCAACCCCAATGCACAAAATAAAGTACAAAGCAAGGATGGAAAACCTTAGGACAACCAGTCTAAGCCGAAAACAAAGAAGGGTAATGGGAAGATGAATAAAGACATTGAGAAGTGGTGCGAGTTCCATAAAATGCCTTGGCACAACACTGATGATTGTCGCTAGAAGAAGTAAATGGTGGTTGATCCAAAAGAATCATAGTTAAATCCAGGCTCCGAATTTGATTCATATATAGAAAAGAGGAAGTGGATCATTGATGCAAAACCCATTTCCATATATGCTACCACCAAGATCCAACAAAATGAACCAAGAGAGCCAGAGGAAGGTGAGCACCTTTTTCACTCGCATATGTGGGTGAAGGGTGCTTCACTACATTTCATTGTTGATAGTGAAAGCCAAAATAAACTCATCTCAGCAAAGGCCATCAAGTGGTTGGAGTTTCCAAAACACCACATCCACAACCATACAACATCGGGTGGCTCAACCAAAGACAATATCTCCGCGTGAGCCAAAAGTGTCTCTTGGACTATGGAATCAATCCCTTCAAGGGCAAGGTGTTGTGTGATGTTCCCCAATTGAAGTTTGTGATTTTGTTTTAGGCTAGCCATATATATGGAAACATCATGTTGTATATGAGTCTAGACCTCGTAGTGTCAATGTTACTGTGAGTAGACAATTGTACAAAATACCAGAGGTAGCTCTACCTACCACAATTTTGTTTGTCTCAACTAAGTAGTGTAGGTAGGTCATCTCTGAGACAAGGAAATTTTTCCTCTTCATGATATTCTCTTAGAGTGAATGGGAGGTCATGACCACATCCATGGCCTTTGCACAAGGATCCTCTACGTAGCATAAGAAAGTGGAAAAATTCATGGAAGAATACCAGGACACCTTCATCTCACCTACTGGGGTGCCTTTGCACTGTCATCTCAAGCATTCAATTGGGTTGACCCATGGAATGCCTTTTCCTAATGGGCTAGTGTATCGAAACTCCCTCCTAGAAAATGAGGAAATCAAGTGCCAAATTCAATAATTTCTCCAAAAAGGTCACATTCAACCAAGCTCCTCACCCCGCAGAAGCCCAATCATGCTCGTACAGAAGAAAAATGGGACCTATTGACTTTGTATTGATTACAGAGCTTTGCACAAAATTAGAGTCAGGAACCGGTATCCAATTCCCTGAATTGATGACCTTCTCGACCAAATCAAGGGGGCCAAGTACTTTAGTAAGACTGATCTGAATTTTGGATACTACCAGGTCCCCATAGAACATACAGATCTATAGAATACTGATTTAAAGTCTAAAGAAGGTCTTTTCAAGTGTTTGGTCATGCCCTTTGGATTAACGAATTCCCCAAAAAAATTCATGGGGTTGATGGATGACATCTTGCGACGCTTCACCAATTCCTTTTGGTTGTATATCTGGATGACATCCTTGTCTTCAACAAGAGTTGGGGAGAACACTTATAACACATTTAATAGGTCGTCCACACTCTACAACAACACAATCTATATGCTAACTTAGAGAAATGCTCCTTCGGCATGAACATGGTCCAATACCTCGGATGCATTATAGATGAGTATGGTGTGCATGTAGATCCATCAAATATCCAATTCATTCATGATTAGACAACCCTGACAACACTAACCAAGCTTCAAAGCTTCTTATTCCTTCCGAAGTTCTCCCATATCGTATGGGTTCTTAGCTGAGTGACCAAGGGTGGTTATAAAGCCAAATTTGTGCGCTGAAGATCACAACAAAAATCCTTGATTTCTTATGCTCAACCTCAGTGCTCATCTTACCTAATTTGAAACAACCATTTGAGATTGAGATATATGCTTTTGATTATGTTGTTGGTGTCATTCTCACTCAACATGGTCATCCAGTGTCCTATCACAGCGAGACACTCTTAGATGTTGTCCTTAAGTACAACACCTATGAAAAAGAAATGTATTCCATCATACAAACCTATCATCGATGGAAGCATTTAATTATAGGGAAGGAGATAGTCATCCATACAGATCACAAGTCTCTGCAGTTCATGAAGACGCAAGGAAAATTTCCAAATGATCACCTTAAAAAGTGTTCCACGTACTTGCAACAATTTCACCTCAACATTAACTATAAGAAAGGGAGCACCAATCATGTCGCTAACTACCTCAGTCGACCTCTAGTTGTATCACTAACAATGATTCTTGAATATTATGGGCATGAGACATCCTGGTGGTCCCAACTCTATGAAAACAATCCCGCCTTCGCTACGACTTACCAAATGTTGGGAACATGCACAACTATTTCCGACTTCCATCTTCAAGATGGACTATTATGCCATCTAGGTCATGTATGTGTTCCTTCAAGAAAATGTGTGAAGCTGATTTTGGAAGCCCACTATAGTTGGGTGGTAGGACACTTTGGCATGGAGAATATAGTGATATTACTACACAAGTAGTTCTATTGGTTGAAGCTTCGATAAGATGTTAGTAAGTATATCAGATCCTACACTTCCCGATCCATTTCCAAGTTGACCATTAAAAAATAAGGATTGTACACTCCTCTACCTACTCTTGACGGGCCCTGGGAATCCATATCGATGGACTACATGTCAATTATCCCCTCCACCAAGCATGGAAATGACTATGTATTCATATTTGTTGATCAATTCTCTAAGATGGCCATTCTGACTACCTGCAAGAAGAGTCTCACATCCAAGGCCACAATGAATATATTCTTCAAGCGTGTATGGGTAAAATTTAGGATACCATAGAACATCATATCATATCGGGACATTATATTCTTGAGCACATTCTAGTTGAGCCTCTGGTCATTGTTGGACACCAAGCTTACCAAATCCACTTCCTTCCACCCTCAAACTGATGGAAAAATATAGGTTATCAATAGGATGATCATGCATATCTTGTGCATGTACAACTCCAAGCATCCACGCACATGGGATGAGAGACTTACTTATGTCCAAAAAAACTACAACATATCCCTCCATATCTCAATCGACCACAACCCTTTTCAGGTGGGCTTGAGCTTTCAACCATTGGGCCCTATTGATGTATCACTTCCCCTTGCATCCACATAGGAAGAATATTACCATGCTCAATCTAAGGATAACAAGGCCACCAAATTCATTGAATGGATTCAACACATCTTCCAACAGGTCCATGATATTTTGAAGAAATCCAATGCTAAGTATTAGCAATGCCATGATCAACACCAATTTCCCCACAAGTTTCAGGTGGGAAACAAGGTTTGGTTGCATTTATAGAAAGAGCACCTTACATGAACCCATTGAAAGTTGCATCCACTTCACTATTTACCTTACACCAACACCAAGGATGTGGGAGAAAAATATTTTGATTTAAGTATTCCCTCATTCCTTGGCTTGCACCTAGTATTCAATGTGGACCTCCTTCGACCATATTTTCCACCACTAAAGGACACATCGAAAGTGGCAGAGTAGTTGAAACATACAAATCTAAACCATAACTACATAGAACATGCAACCATTGATTAGATCATGGAAACATAGGTTAAGGGAACTTTCCAATAGAATATCTAACTCTATCAGGTTGTCAAACAAGGGCATCTACTGCACCAAGGCAAGTGGATCACCAAGCATCAAGTTCAATAGAATTTTCCCCATTTGATGGGGGAACTTAACGCAATGGAGACCATTGCTTCCTAAGGGGGGAGGATTGATCTAGGTGGACATCAGTGGACACACACCTATTCCAATGGCTTAAAATATAGTATCCATATTGGTAGTTTTTCTATGGTTTTTTGGGTCCTTAACTTCTAGGGCTATTTTGAGGCCCTAAACGACATTTTGTTTCCTCGAAAGAACCCATTAGATAGATGAAGTCATGTACTAGGTTGTTCAGAATGTGTACTCATTGGCTAGACCTTTCTGATGGGCTACCAATCACCCCAAATGAAGATTGTATTAAAAAGTAACATCCTCGGGAAGTTGACGTATCAACTTACCACATTGTGGCCCACAAACCTTTTGGTGTTTCATCTCCTGGGGTTAAAGTTTTTGATGTTTAGGTTTTTCTCAAAGATAAGCTACCACCATTCTAGTGAGTTCATTTCACTCTACATTTTTACAGTTCCATATTTAGTTCATTAATAGAAATTGAGTATTATTATATCTCTGTGTTTCTATCATATTTTTGTGTTTTATTTCGTACCCTCATAAATCCGGATCATATAAGATTTCATAATTTAAAAAATTATAAATTAATATTATAAATTTTGAAAAATTACACCGCACTAGAACAATGGGTTGTCTACAATTATGCAAATTTATTTAAGGAAATTCCATCGTTAAGGTACTAAACACCTACATTAACGAAGACATATACCTTAATGTTTTCTAGAAAAATAACATACCATTGTTAGAAACCTCAAATTTCAAATAGTTGTTCACAATTTCTATAAATAAAAATTATATTTTAGGAAAGCTAATTCAATATCCTACATTTTATATTTTTACACCATATTCAAATTCATTGTAAAAGTACCTTGAATAATACCTCAAGTTAATATATTATTCTTTTTCCATGTTTTCATTGCCACTAATGCATCATGAGAGACCATCATTAGATTGCACTCACCCTCAGATATCTGACCTAGTTTCTATACAAAATTTTCCTATAATACTCAAACATTCTATCCATGTCATCAATAATATGAGATAACTAGCCTTGGGCATTAGCAATTAAAGAATTAATGGTATCCAATGATGTAGCTAGTGAAAGGCACGAGGGATCTCTGATGTTTCTTAAATCTTTTATTAGGGATCTTAATGACCTAATCCTTGCATCAATTTCAAAGTTTACATTTCATGGTTCTGGGTTAGGGTTTGGTCTATATTCATGTGGTGATGGTGGGTTTGGGTTTTTTTCAAGTGTATGCTCTCCATGTGATTTATATGCTACATTTAAAGAGGGAAATTTTTTTTTTTATTTGTTTTTATAATTAAAAAAAAAATGAAATACAAAAAGAAGAAGGTTTAGCAAACCTTCCTGGAACAAATCAAATGGGAAGTCAACGTTGTCACTCAAACACTCCAGCAATGCCTCCTCAAATCGCTCAATAACTTGGTGTTGGCCCTTGACCAAGTTTTGAGGAACACTTGTTCATATTTGACTGTTTTTGGACTTCGACAGCCTGTCAAAGATGGAGCGCCATGCGAAGCAGAGATCACGGGATCTCGGTCCACTTTTTGGCCCCTTTTAGGGTTTTGGGGTTAATGTAATGGGAAAGGGATGTCGGCCCGTGGGTGTACCCATGTTTAGGCCCACTTTTGTAATGTATAAATAGAAGGATAGGCAATAAAATCAGAGAGGAGAATACCCCTATACAAGAAATGTTGCTAACACCAAGCATCCACACACATGGGATGAGAGTCTTACTTATGTCCAAAAAAAATACAAAATATCCCTCCATAGCTCAACAAACCAAAACCCTTTTTAGGTGGGCTTGAGCTTTCAACCATTGGGCCCCATTGATGTATCACTTCCCCTTGCATCCACATAGGAAGAATATTCCCATGCTCAATCTAAGGCTAACAAGGCCACCAAATTCATTGAATGGATTCAACACATCTTCCAACATGTCCATGATATTTTGCAGAAATCCAATGCTAAGTATAAGCAACGCCGTGATCAACAACGATTTCCCCACAAGTTTTAGGTGGAAAACAAGGTTTGGTTGCATTTACAGAAAGAGCACCTTACATGACCCCATTGGAAGTTGCATCCACTTCACTATTTACCTTACACAAACACCAAGGATGTAGGAGAAAATTATTTTGAGCTAAGTATTCCCTCATTCCTTGGCTTGCACCTAATATTCAATGTGGACCTCCTTCGACCATATTTTCCACCACTGTTGGACACATCGAGAGTGGAAAAGAAACTGAAACCTATAGATCTCAACCATGACTACATGGAACATGAAACCATTGATCATATCATGGACACACTGGTTAAGGGCACCCACAAACATAAGATCCAACTCTATCGGGTTGTCAAAGCAAGGAATCTATTGCACCAAGGCAAGTGGCTCACCAAATGTTAAATTCAATAGAAGTTTCCCCATTTGATGGGGGCTCTCAACATAATGGAAACCATTTCTTCCTAAGGAGGGAGGAATGACCCACAAGGACATCAATGGCCAACCCCCTATTTCACTGTTCAAAATACATTTTCCATGTTGGTAGTTTTTCTAGGATTTTTCGGGTCCCAAACTTCTAGGGCCATTTTGAGGCCCTAAACAACGTTTTTTGGATCGATAATGCCTAGCATGCAATATAAAGTAGACGCTAGGTTGAACATAATGTGTACTCCTTGGATAGACCTTTCCAACAAGGCATCAAGGGCCCCAAACGAAGATTGTATGAAAAAGTTGCAGTCCTGGGAAGCTGGCGTATCAATTACCCCCATTAGGGCCCACAAACCTTTTGGCATTTCATCTCTCAAGGTCAGGGTTTTGTATGTTTATGGTTTTCTCATTTATTCTTTATGTTAAAAAGTATTTTTGAGCCTCATTGTACTCATCTTCTTGCAAATGCGCGTAGTCGTCACATCTCTTATTAGAAATAAGCTACCACCATTCCATTGAGTTCATTTCACTCTGTATTTTCTTTTACAGTTTCTGCATATTTCATTATTTAATAGAAATTGAGTATTACTATATCTCTATGTTTCTATCATGTTTATGTGTTTCATTTCATTCCCTCATAAATCCATATTAGAAAGTGTTAAAAATAGAAAATCGGCAAGGTTACATGATACAATTAACATTCCGATATAAACAGAGTAATATTGAGGGTGGGTTGTATGTTTATGAGTGGCTAGCTAGGATATTGAACATTGAAATCAACTTAAGGAACTTGTTATCCCCCATTTCTAGGGACAACTAAGGAGATGATGTATCGAGGCCCTCAAGTTGCAGGAATGGAGTACCGAGAGGAAAATGATCATGAAAGGGCCCCTATCATACCACACATCGCCATCTGATCAATGGCAACAACATCCACCACACCCAGCTTGGACCACAGAGGAAAATAGGTCTTACTTTATGAGGTAACAAGTATGGTATCGTGGTAAGTGCAATTTTAATATTTAAATCATTTTAACATGTTGCAAATGATTCTTTCTTGATTTTGAAATTTTTTTCTTGGAAATTATGCCTTTTATCCTATTTCACCTTGGTGAGTGTCATGGTTTCCTAGTAAGGGGACACCATTATGGAAAGGGTTTCTAATGAGGGGTCTCCTTGAAGGGTCTTTGTACCATTATCGCCCATACTTTCCACCTTCCATCACTTTTTTCCCCTCCACTTCCCCATCTTTTAGGTTTTTGGGCTTATTGACCCAAGAAGGGTATGTACCTCATTTCATGGGAAGAAGGGGTGACTAGGCTCAGAGGTGTCCTAGAAAAAACATCATGCAATAAAATATCACCTTGAGATCCCAAGAGAAAGGAAATACTTATCAAAAAAGTAAGGGACCCATAAAATAAATAACTAATTAATTAATAACACTTTCCAAGGTAGAGTGTTTGTGGGCTACACATTTCTTTTTTAGTGCCCCTTATTTTCTTCAACTTGGAAAGGAATGAAAACCAAGATAGAGAATATGTGGGCTATGCATTTAATTTTTAGTACCCATTATTTCCTTTAACTTGGTGACACATGCAAAATAAATGGCTTGGAAAAATATACTTTAAAAACAAGAAGAGGAAAAGGATGTGGCTAGCCCTCAACAAAGGCGCCCATAAATGAGACAATATGAGCCTTTGTATGTCATGAAACCCCATACCCATAAGTCTAATCCCATCCACCTCACATTCACTACAATACCTAGAAAGGATTCTCCTTGAGAACATCCCCTACTTGAGGAATTGGTTCACCCAATAGGGCATTATGACACCCCTCCCATATCTAAATTTGGAAAATTGTTTAAGGTCTTTGAGAATTTGTTTATTATGAAAAGGGGGTTTGACGTACATGTTTAGGTGGTTCTTTTATTATATATAGATTACTTAGCATGATATTGTGACTTGTGGACCCTTGGAGGGCATACTTGTTTGTCTTTGTAGGTCTTTGATAGGTGAAAGTTTGAACATAGATGCACAAGGTTCCTTGGACCTTCATTTGGGGCATCAAGCCAACATGTTGGGTGATACACCCTCTCTCCTTGGTACAACTTTGATGAGGGATGTTTCCTTTGGAGGCATTTGATTATCCATTGGAGGTGGTTCACTAGCCTTCCCAACCCCAACATTTGCCTTTGGAGGCCATATCTTCTCCTTTTGGGCATGGCATCATCACTTGGAAGGCTAGGGTTTGATGGTGTAAGGTGTTTTGATAATGATGTGGATTGGATTGATGCATAAAGAGACACTTGGCATGCATATGACACTTATTGGCAGGATATATGGCCTTTTGAGGCCCAACAACTTTCAGCCTAGGCCAAAACATCTCTGCTAGTGGCACTACATCACCCCTAAAAGGGGATTTTCTTTTTGTAATTTTGAACTTTAAAGTTGTAAAAGAAAAAAGAGGAGGACGACCTCCTTAATTTGATGTTGAAATTTTGAATTGTGGACAAATGGGTTTTAGTTGACCTCTATAAAAAGAGGTCACCCCATTTTCATTTTAGACATAACTCACTTGAGAATTGCATAAGTGTTGGTTGAAATTTTTGCCCTTCTTGGGGAAATCACAAATATCTCTCTCTTGTGCTTTGTGAATCCTAATACTTGTCTATTGGAGGAATACGCTAGGTGCTATCTCTTGGATGGTTTGTTCTTTCTTTGTGGTGGAATATTCTTGGTAGAGAAGGGTTTTACTTGCTATCTATTGGAATTGGTAAGGAATTTTATGCATATTGTTGTTATTTCTTCTTGTTTCATGGTTATTCTTGTCTAATCCCTTGGAGGAGTATGAGGGCACACACCCTCCAACAAGACCTATCACTTTTTCATTGAATAAATGATTGCTAAGGTTGATAGGAGGAGTAAAAAGGATTACACCCTCCTAGATTTACCTTGCTATATTTTCTTGCTCTAGGGAGTAAAAAGGATTACACCCCTAGAGAAATAACAAATCTAGTTCTTATACAAGTGACCCCATAACCCAATTGATAAGGAACTAATCTACTGGCATTGGAGATATAAAATCATTGCATTGGTATATGTGAAAAGTTGAGATTTTTCATTTTTCTAAGCTGGAAGTTATTACTCATGCTTAATGCTTTCTTGTGCCCTTGAGGTGTCTTAATTGGGAAATTAATTATTCTTGTTGTTATAAATTAATGCCGCAGTCATTAGGGTTGAAACAAACTCATCTAAATATCTTCATTTACTCACTATTCTTGCTTCTATAGTAATTTTTTTCTACAACAACTTGGCTCTTATAATAACTTATTGATAACACTTAATAAACAACCCTTAAAGCCACCAAAGTCTTGCTTTAAACATTGCAAATTTGACTAGTCATTGCTAGCTTTATTTTTTATATCTTGTACTAGATTTTGGATGGTTAAATTTTTAGCTATTGACATATTTTATTGATGATCTATATATTTCCATACTATTGCAACTTGGTACATCAAGGGTTCTTGCTTGATCCCCTTTGGTTTAAGGCTTGTATATATATCGTTTGTCTTGTTCCAGGCAAGGATAACATTATTTTGCAAGTATTCAACAATTGGAAACCATTTTTCCTTTCACAAGACTCATATTCAAGCCTTTAATCATCTCCAAAATTGACCTATAGGGGTGTTCATCATCATCTTTTCACTTTCCATATCAATCCCCCTAGTGTCATTGAGATTTCCCCCTTGTGGTGATTTCATCATCACTAAAGTGAGGGGAGTGTATATCTAAGGTGACACTTGGGTAGGTACTCTCATAGTTGTCACACTTCCATGGATTGGGTTGGGATTTTCCCAAAATATAGATTTCACAATAACAGAACTCTAAAATGGGAAAGATCGCAACTTCAATATATCCTTCTACACAAGGAACAAAGGTATTTGACATAATAAAAATTAAAAAAAATGAGATACATAAACTATATGAACCATTGAAAAATGTACAAATGTCTATCAACGTAATGCCCAAACTATTTTCCACAACAAATAAAAGTTAAACAAGTCTATCTCTACACAATATGAAAAATATACTTAGGAACAAATCTTTGCAACAACATGTAAAACCCCAGTTTTGAGTCCCCAGATTAGTAATGTATTTGTTTATTTGATGAAAGGTCAAAGTGCCTGTAAAGTTGAAAGGTTGAAGTGCCTAGAAATGTAATAATTTGAATATTAATAATAAAATATATTGTTGGCTACAAGACAGACAAGGACATAGATAAGGGGCTATGACTCCACGAGAGAGGGGGCTAAAGGGGCTAAGTATTTTTATTATTTTATTCACCCATCTTGGTTTTAGTTGGTAAAAGTGGTTACATGAACTTTTTGGGGAAGGCAATGTGGTGCTTTATTGCATGTAATTATATAAATCCCATTTTTTGTTGTTTGGGGGTTATTCATTCATTGTTACTCACTCATTATGTTCTTCATTCATTGTTACTCATTCCTGATTCATTGTTATTCATTCTTGATTCATTCTTTGTCTTGGTCTGGGCATGGGAAATGAATTATGGGAGGAAAAGAGCCATTTCTTATTGGATGTAAATAACTGTGGATTATTCCATAAAGGAATGGGTGCTTGGGTGCACGAGATTGATGGAAGTTGTGAAAGAATTGTCCATGACTGAGAATCCTTGGAGTTTCCAACATTGAGATTTCCTGATCAGTATCACTAGAGCCCTGAAAAAGAAGTAGAATATCCCGAGGGACTGCATTGCATATAAATGGGTTCATTTATTTGGGTTGAGCAGGATGAATGGAAAGAGAGCTGGTAAACTAGGATTGTTGTGTGGTTGGGAAAACCATGAGATCTTGATAGTTGGTTGTGTGTGTTAGAGTTGATGTAGGACCCATCCTTGTGGATTCATAACCCTGACCCATCCTTGTGGATTCATAAATTGTGCACATTATCATAGAAATATAATATCTTCTCTACAAAATTTAATATGTCATGATAAAAAATACGATGGAAATATCCAAAACTACCTTTTTGTCACTGAGTTTCAAAACAAAGAAAGTGAACATGATCATGGATTACAATTTATAAAGGATGCACCAATCTATGGAAACAAGTATAAACACAGACATTGCATTTTTTTATTATAAATACTTGTCATGTGATTCCACAACAATTGAAAATGACTTACAAATAACTCAACATCATCATCGCATAAAAATTTGTAAAAGGAAAGAAAAATGTGCATTACATATTCAATTTCATGCAATTGTCGATGAAGAGAACAATATTACTCAAATCTTTAGAATATGAAAAAATAGAATAAGGAAAAATTAAAAACTACTATTTAAAACAATAGAAAAAATTGAAATACGACAACATGTGTACATTTGATATCTTTTTAAACTATATATGATTAACACATGAGGACTACATCTAAAAATACAATGTAACCTAAATTGAACAATTGTCTTGTTACAAAGAAGATCATCAAACAATGTAACCTAAATTGAACAATTGTCTTGTTACAAAGAAGATCATCAAAGATATGGATGAATAATTTTGCAAGACATATTCCAAAAATATGGAATACAAACAAAGACTCTCAATTTATAGTTCATTCATTTGCAATAGCAACATATCATAATGTATCCTACATGACAAAATTTGACAAAACAATGACATAAACATTTAAACACATATAAGAAGATCATGAAAAATCAAATGTCAACATCATGAAAACAATTAGTAGGCTTAGGAATACTCTAGTAAATATGCAAAAAATCACTACACAACAATTTGTGCACATTATCTTGCCTCTACCACTAAACGCAAGTTCAAAAAATTATAGATTTATAAACACTTCACCCATAGAGAAATGAGCATTTATACTAAAAGTACAAAAATAATTGCAACACAAGATGGATGGTTCTGAGAACATAATGTGTCCTTCAATCATTGATTATTATGTACATCATATTGAAACTATCAACCACATACACTTAGTAGAATTTGCATCAAGTTATACAAAAAAAGGCACAAAGCATCAAAATAGTGACAAGCCATATGTTATTAGATATGTGAAATATGACAAGCATAATGACCTTGAAAATTACTATAGAGAGAAATTGATGATCTATGTTTCATAAAGAGTAGAAGAAAACATTTTCAAGCAACAATACTCAATGTGGGAGCATGCCTACAATTCACTAATATAGATCATAAAACATAATGAAATGTTTTTTACAATTAAAACAAATGTGACATGGGGTGAACTCGAACATGCAACAAATAAAATTGAAAATAAAGAGAAACAATTATTCAACTAATAAATAGAATAATTTGCCAAATATTTGTTCTCAAATATATCCAATGATTACAAGAAATATGACTTTGACAATGGCTTGCAACACTTTCAAAGAACAAGAAACATAAGATAAATGACAACATACCTTACCACAATGTAAAGAAACCACATATATTAAACAATATGGAATTATTTAACAATAGGAGACAATTAAACCAAGAACAAAAAATATTAGTGAAAGATATATTAAGAAGTATAAAAATTGAGCGTAAGAAACTTGTACAATTATTTCTAACAAGAAGTGTAGGAGTTGGAAAAAAATTCACTTCTAAGGAAATATTCTAGTCGCTAGTTCATTTCTACATTAAGGAAATGAATTATAACCCCTTACAATTAAAAATACTTATCACTACCTATGCAAGAAAACCAACATTCAATGTAGGGGGAATCACATTGCATTTGACATTTTGTATGCCATTTAACATATCAAGCTAGTTTCCATTAAATAGTGAAAAATTGGATACCTTAACAAAACATTTTCAACAACTTCATGTATATATCATCGATGAAGAATATTTAATAGGAGAAACACTCTTATATAAAGGTGACAAGCATCTATGGCAGATAAAGCACACACCAACATCTTACTTTGAAAATGTTGATTTAATACTTTCTAGAGACTTATACCAAGAGCAACCTATAAAATATTCATTGGTATTTGAAGAGTCAATCATTAATAGGAAAACCATACTCATTTTGGCAATATGAGGTCACCTACTATGAACTGCATACAAAAATGCGTTAAAAAGACATATTTCACCAGAATTCTCAACAAAATGAGACTTAACAAACAATTAGACTAAGATATCCAATACATAAATTCTCATTGTCATAGAACACCACCCTTAAATCCTTTGTTTGCATATTTTTTTTTTATAGAAACAAATATGTAAAGAAACATAATGACTAGATGCTCTCACCAGTCAACAGAGAACTAGTAATCCTTGATGCTATTGATGAAAATGAAACCTATCAAGACAAAATGATATCTTATGAGAAAATTAAAGAATTACCGACAATAATACTAATAAAAAAAATATAATAGTTGAGCTATATACAAGAAGATACAACATAGATTATAGTCTAGTTAATGGCATTGATGGAATATTCAAAATCTATACAAAGAAAAACAAAGATGTAGATATCGTTTGGATATAATTTGCAAATTCAACAATTGGGAAAGCCGAAAGAAATCAAATTATCAACTATATTAGGAATACATTGAACCAACTTGGACACCTATATTATGAATTTCAAAACCAAATGCAACATCTAGAAACAAATCTTGAACAAGTATCCAGAAGCAATTCCAATACAACTAGCATGTTCTATAACAATACATAGTAGCCAAGGTCTTAAACTAAACACACTTTCATTTTATCCAACCAGAGTCGCAATAAATGGATTTGTGTATATAACATTGTCAAGAGTAAACACCGGAGTAAAAACCATTTATTCATTGTACTTGCTCAAGGAATTGTCAAAAAAAAACTTTTATGTGGAAAACAAAGTTCTCGATGAAATGAACGGTTTCACAACATATGCATCATGGATAGTAGAATACATACAAAGGCTAATATCCTCTATAAACACTTTCTCAATTTCCACATTGAACACATGTAACATGTGTATTCATAGTCAAAACATTGTACAAGATGAATATTTGATGAAATATATGGTTCTCTGGTTCCTAATATCCTCTATAAACACTTTCTCAATTTCCACATTGAACACATGTAACATGTGTATTCATAGTCAAAACATTGTACAAGATGAATATTTGATGAAATATATGGTTCTCTGGTTCCAAGAAACTCATTTAAACTATCCAAAAAAAAAAATCAATTAAGCAAATTCAATTTCAATGTAGCACATTTTATGCATGGAGTTATTACTTGCGTAGAAAAACTATATAAATAAATATAACAAAAAAATATTACTATAACGAAGTCAAAATCATTGTGTCAAATGTACATGTTCAACAACCAATCTACATATTCAACATCTATGCCACACCTTTTGCATCTATTTCAACAATAATCGGTACAATCACACTAGAAAGAATAGAATCATTACAAAGGAACTCTGTGTTTGTAATAATTGATGATTTCAACATTGACATCTATGGAAATGATCAAAACAATAAATTGCCCGAATAGTGCATGCAATCACGAGAAATTCAAGAGATAACACAAGTTTTTGTGAAAAGGAAAATG
>CBVK0102401847.1:0-15943 GCA_900067695.1 Picea abies
TAGGTCCCCTAACTTAGTCTTTAGTCCATAAAAATGTAAGGCAAATTTCCTTGCCACCTCAGGATGACCCCTCTGCATATTTTTGCAGAAAGTGAGACAACCTACCCTTTGAAAAAATTCTCTAGCCATAGGATTTGCCTCAAACAAAAGCATGTCTACATGCTCATTTCTCACCACAGTACCTCCCTTGTGCGACTTCTTCTTATGAGGATTCTCCATAGTTTAGGATGAAATGTTTAAAATCTATGGTGCAGTGATGGACAAAAAACAAAGAGTTACACTTCAATAAGAATTTGCTAGTGAATAGTGGCTACCCCTTTCCAGGAATTTCCTCTAACTCAAATTGGTTGCTAGCTTAGGAAACAATGGTTGTGAATTTCCCTCCCTTTTTGTTCATAATTATTAAAATTGAGGAATAATAAGGTGAAGAAGGAAATCACTGCAATTGCCTATGAAAACTGGGTCAAAAACAATCCAATTCAGAAGGTAGAGGAAACAGGGGAAAAAACAAAGTGGTTTCAGAAACGACTTTAGGTACCACAACGCGCATACAAGAGGTAAAGTTTTCTTGGGCACTCAGAGCTCGATAGCATGGCGATTAGATGTGTTAATACTGATAACCAAGTAATGGTGACTGCAGGTCTGAGTGAAATAAAGAGTGATAGGAAAGTGCGAGGGAAAAAACCTCCTCTAATTACACAGTCACGATTGCAACTCGAACTCCAAGCGATAATTACTCCTTTAAATTTACATGCAGATGAGGAAGCCATGGAATAACTAGAACTAATGATAACTTAGAGTTTCAATGAAATTTCAGGAGAGTATCATGAGCAAATCGGCCTTTGAATCCACCTCGACATCTTATTTGTAGCACCACTTCCAGCTAGTCCGAACTGGTAGTTTTTGCAGTGCAGAGTTTTGAACTTTCAAAATTCAGTCCGAACTGGTAGTTTTTGCAGTGCAGAGTTTTGAACTTTCAAAATTCAAAAACCATTTAGCAAGCTCATAAAGACTAAAACCTAGAAGGAATATTTTAACTAACCACGGTGCTGAAAACAAGGCAGAGATGACATCAACACTATAATAAAAAATCATGGTAAAAGATGAAGGATAGAGAGTGTGCTATGGAAACTCCTAGTGAGTTGGCAATGCTCCCTTTCAAAAAATGATTTGACCATTAAGCATAGGAGAAAGGCAAAAAATGGAAAAGTTATAGAGGCATGAGTGAGGAGGGTGGCATGTCAAGTCAAGTTGGTCATGGAGTGAGTCGAACTTGATGTCAAATCATGAAGGGGATCAAAACATAAGTCATGAAAATGAACCTAGGCCAAAAGTTTATGTGAGGATCAAAATTTGAGTCATGACTTAAGCCTTTATTCATTAAGGTAACCTAAGTAAATAACAACTTTAAGAAACAAATCAAAAATTTAAAAATATAAAGGCTTAGAAAAATTTAAACTAAGGGCTAAAGACTCAAGGAAACTTAGTGTGATAACAGGCTTGATCTTGGTCAGTGCATGGGTTGTAAGACCCAAGGTTCTGGTTAACTATGACCAACAAAACCACAAGACACCGACCCTTTTGGCATCACCTTCTTGCGTAGATGAAGTCTCACCCAAGGTATCTATGGGGAGTGTTGGAACCAAGATGATCCATATGGATTTCGGTGGCCTCCCACCTATTCCAACTAGTTCATTTTGGCAGTTTTCTAGTTTGGTAGCTTTTTTCCTAGTTTTCAGGTCCCTGACTTGCGGGGCCATTTTGAGGCCCTAAAAAACGTTTTTAGAGATCGACACAGTTGAAAATTTCCTTCATTACATTTGACCAAAATTTGTAGTCTTCGGATAGACCTTTCCAATGGGCTATCGTGTGCCTAAAACGGAGATCATATGAAAAATTTATGACCCTGGGAAGTTGACTGACTAACTTACCCAAATGGGGCACACATGACTTTTGGTGCTTCGTCTCCTAGGGTTAGGTTTTTGGATTTCTAGGGTTTTTGACATTCCTGTTTATTGTAAAAATGACTTTCGAGCCTCATTGTAATGATCTTCTTGTGAATGAATGCAACCATCACATCTCTTCTCATAGATAAGCCACCACCATTCGAGCAAGCTTGTTTTCCACTGCATTTTACAGTTTCATCTTATTTCCTTATTAAATAGAAAACCAATTTTATTGTATCTCTGTTATTCTTTGTTAAGCATCTTTTAATAATATGTATTCATTTCGTTCTGCTCATGAAATCTAGATCCATGGTATCAGGGTGGTCTGCTCCTTGTCGTCTTAATGCATGTCCCCAACGAGGTCGAGGTACAAAGAATTGGGTCTCAAGCTTGTTTCTCTTGAGGACAAAAGATCTTGCATGCCGAAATGACCTCTCATGGCAAGAAAAAATAAAGATGACGGGACAGGAGATCATTTAAAAAAAATTCTTGAGGAAGCCCTCACGCAACAGAGGAACGAGATGATGGATAGTTTCACGTAAATCCTTCGATGGCTACCAAGAAGCGATGCATATTCTTCAAGAAGAGGTGCTGCCCCCTTCAAGGTACAAATCAACTTCGATATTTCTATATTTGAAGGTCAGATAGATGTGGATGTTGTAGACAAGTGGTTGAATCTACTATAAGGGTATTTTTCTTGGATGTTGTAGACAAGTGGTTGAATCTACTATAAGGGTATTTTTCTGTCCATAACTTTTCAAATAGAGAAAAAATTACACTTGCACTCCTCAAAACCGTTCCACATGTCAAAGATTGGTGGGAAACTTTCTGTGACCAAAAGGAAACAGAGGAACATTCATTATTTACAGTCACGGCCACCTGGGAATCCTTCAGGGATGATATTAAGGAACAATACTACCATGTCGGAAGATATGACAACTTGTATACCAAATCAAACACACTGCGACAAGAAAGAGACCAAGCAGTGCCAGATTTCACAAATATCTTCCATACCCTTCGCAACAAGTTGGGTATCAAAGATTCAGAGTGACATCTGGTGCTCAAGTACCGTGGTGCTCTACATAGATACATCTAGACCGAAATGGAATTTATGGACATCTCGTCCTTGGGCGCGGCCTATCGATACTCTTTCTTTTCTTATTGGCTCCTGTTGGAGCAACACTAGTGGATGGCAAGGGGCTTGGTATCTATGATTGATGAGTAGTTGTTATGTCTAATTTCATGTGAGCAAAAGTAGTGAAGTGTTACCATGAGATGTTCCTCTTTCTCATCTCTTCAAAAACCAACATTCTAATCAAACCAAAATGAAAAATGCTAGTATCCACAGCCTTTGATTTGGATTGAACTCTATCTGACATTTTGTCTATGCTTCTCAACAAATATAAGGGAATGTTCATTTCAACTTTGCCAGTAAAATGTAGCAGAATCCTTATATGGTACTAGTATAGTGTACTAAACCTCCCCTCACATGTGAAGTACCTTTGAATGATTCTCAACATTTTATCAAACTCTCCAACCAAATGACTTCTTGGTACCCATTTGGACAGATTGTCAGTTTGATATTTAGGCTTAAAGAAGTCTTTGGAAAAGGATGCATCTAAGGCCATGGATTTAAACCAATTATCTCCAGTGATAGGGATCCCTATAGTTGTTGAAATAGAGGTCTCTGAAATTCTAGGTCCCCTAACTTAGTCTTCAGTCCATAAAAATATAAGGAAAATTTCCTTGCCACCTCAGGATGACCCCTCTGCATATTTTGGCAGAAAGTGAGACAACCTACCCTTTGAAAAACTTCTCTAGCCATAGGATCTGCCTCAAACAAAAGCATGTCTACATGCTCATTTCTCACCAGAGTACCTCCCTTGTGCGACTTCTTCTTATGAGGATTCTCCATAGTTCAGGATGAAATGTTTAAAAGCTATGGTGCAGTGATGGGCAGAAAAACAAAGAGTTACACTTCAATAAGAATTTGCTAGTGAATAGTGGCTACCCCTTTCCAAAAATTTCCTCTAACTCAAATTGGTTGCTAGCTTAGGAAACAATGGTTGTGAATTTCTCTCCCTTTCTGTTCATAATTATTAAAATTGAGGAATAATAAGGTGAAGAAGGAAATCACTACAATTGTCTATGAAAACTGGGTCAAAAACAATCCAATTCAGAAGGTAGAGGAAACAGGGGAAAAAACAAAGTGGTTTCAAAAAAGACTTTAGGTACCACAACGCGCATACAAGAGGTAAAGTTTTCTTGGGCACTCAGAGCTCGATACCATGGAAATTAGATGTGTTAATACTAATAACCAAGTAATGGTGACTACAGGTCTGAGTGAAATAAAGAGTGATAGGAAAGCACAAGGGAGAAAACCTCCTCCAATTACAAAGGCATGATCGCAACTCGAACTCCAAGCGATAATTACTCCTTTAAATTTACATGTAGATGAGGAAGCCATGGAATAACTAGAACTGATGATAACTTAGAGTTTCAACGAAATTTCAGGAGAGTATCATGAGAAAATCGACCTTTGAATCCACCTCAACATCTTATTTGTAGCACCACTTCCAACTAGTCTGAACTGGTAGTTTTTGCAGTGCAGAGTTTTGAACTTTCAAAATTCAAAAACCATTTATCAAGCTCATAAAGACTAAAACCTAGAAGGAATATTTTAACTAACCACGGTGCTGAAAACAAGGCAGAGATAACATCAACACTATAATAAAAAATCATGGTAAAAGATGAAGGAAACTCCTAGTGAGTTGGCAATGCTCCCTTTCAAAAAATGATTTGACCATTAAGCATAGGAGAAAGGAAAAAAATGGAAAAGTTATAGAGGCATGAGTGAGGAGGGTGGTATGTCAAGTCAAGTTGGTCATGGAGTGAGTCGAACTTGGTGTAAAATCATGAAGGAGATCAAAACATAAGTCATGAAAATGAACCTAGGCCAAAAGTTTATGTGAGGATCAAAATTTGAGTCATGACTTAAGCCTTTATTCATTAAGGTGACCTAAGTAAATCACACCTTTAAGAAACAAATAAAAAATTTTAAAATTTAAAGGCTTAGAAAATTTAAACTAAGGGCTAAAGAACCAAGGCAACTTAGTGTGATAATAGAGTGGATGAGCTACAAGGATAATTGAACAAAATCAAACCTCCTACATTTGAAGGTGAGCATAGGAAGGGTGAAGATGCAGAGACATGCCTACTAGGCATGAGAAAGTATTTTCAATTACATAATTATTCATCAGATGCAGAAGGAAGAATTGTTATTTATCAGCTCAAGGGAAAGGAATCCATGTGGTGGGACCAACTTGTGCAGGTGCAACACATTAAAGAGAATGTTACTTGGAAGGAATTCAAGAAGTATTTTCAGAAGAAATACTTGACTAAGAGATATTATGACAAGAAAATGAATGATTTATATGAAATCAAGCTAGGGAGTATGACCATCGATGGATATGAATGAAGGTTTTTGGAAATGCTAAAGTATGTCTCCTTCATCAAGGATGAAATAGTTAAGATTCATAGGTATTTTAGTAGGATTCCATCATTCATCAATGACAAGATACAATATGATGACCCCGAACAATGGAGGGGACCATAAGGAAAGCTAAATGCCTATATGATCAGCATAAAGGAAAGTCAACTTTCCAAAAACCTTGGGAAGACAAGAAGAAGTAAAAGATGGAATAGAGGAAGAAGGGTACTAAGCAACCATTCTTCATAAATAGTCCTCAAGGATAGCTAGTTTCTATAGATCCTAGAATGATTGACACACGGGCGAAAAGGCCAAGTGAGATCGGAAGGAAGACAAGAAGAAGTAAAAGATGGAATAGAGGAAGAAGGGGACTAAGCAACCATTCTTCATAAATAGTCCTTAGGGATAGCTAGTTTCTATAGATCCTAGAATGATTGACGCACGGGGGGGAAGGCCAAGGAATCCACCTATTCAATGTCGGGGTTGTAAGGGAGATCATAAGTATGGATATTGTCCTCATATAAGTGAAAAAGTGATAGATATTCACAATGTACAACAAGATGAAACAATGGAGGACATGGGCAGGAATGTACCCAGGATCTATGCATCCCTAGACAACAAGCAAGATGAGTTTCGGTCACACATGATTGAAGTGGAAGGTATGATCAACAACCAAACCATTGAAATCACACATGATTGAAGTGGAAGGTATGATCAACAACCAAACCATTGAAATTTTAAATGATTCAAGAGATAGTCATATTTATATAGATCCTAAGATGGTAGAAAGATTTTGTTTTCCAAGAATAAAGCATAGAAAATCTTGGTTGGTGCAACTGGCTACCGGATCCAAAAGAAAGGTTAATGAGATGGTTAAGTCATGCTCGATGGAAATGAATGGACTAATCACCGGGGAAGATTTGAACATATTGCCTTTAGGTTCCTATGACTGTCTAATTGGTATGTGTTGGTTGGACCAACACCATGCTATCCTAGACTTTTATAATAAAGCATTTACTTGCTGGAATGAAGAAGGGAACCCAAGGAGAGTACAAGGAATTCCCAGAGAAATAACTCTCAGAGAAATTTCAACATTGCAACTGAAGCAATGTTACAGAAAAGGATGTCAAATATTTTCAACTCATATGGAAGAGACGCCTAAAGGTAAAGTGTCAAATATTGAATATTATGCAGTCCTAAGGAGTTTGACAATGTATTTAAAGAAATACCAGGATTACCCCCTAAAAGAGATATTAATTTCTCTATAAATATGATGCTTGGAGAAACTCGAGTATCCAAGACCCCTTACAGGATGAGTACACTAGAATTAAAAGAGTTGCAAACTAAACTTGAAGAGATTTTGAGGAAGGGGTATATACGTGAAAGAGTGTCACTGTTGGCCGTCGACCAAGTTTTGATGAAACCTTGGTTAGGTTTGGACCACCTTCTGGACTTTGACGCGAGGAACAAAGATGGAGCGCCATGGTGAAGCTAAGATCACAGATCTCACTTGTTTTGCAGGTTATGTGGACCCAACAAGGGGTTCATTAGGGTTTTTTTAATGGGTTATGGGATGTCGACCTATGAGTTTACCCTTGTTTAGGCCTTTTTGTAAGGAAATGTAAAAGTATAAATAGATAAGAATGTATGGTAGAAGTAGCAAAAGGGAAATATATCTTGCAAGGCTAAGTGCAAGTAGTTTTGGCTTTCTTTGTGCAATAAATTGTGTATGTAAGGCTTTGTGCTCATTAGAGAAGTTGGCTTTGTGTTGTGACCTAGCTTTGGGAAGGAGGATATGGTGCTTAGTGTGCAGATCTCTTGTTCTTTGCAAAGCTTGGCTCTGTAGCTTAGTGCACATGAGTGTATGAATGTAAGAGAATTGGAGAATAATAAAGAAGATGAATCAGTTGGTGGACATAGCCCCATGCTGGGGTGAACCACGTATATTTTGTGTCTTTGATGTGTTTTGTGCTATGTTGTGTTTTTCATTTATCTGCTTAGTTCTTTTGTTATTATGTATAATGGATAGATCTGATGTTTCTTAGTGCTTTACTTGTACTTTATGAATGAATGCTAGATCTAACTCATTGTTATGTGTTAAGTGGTTGAAGTACTTAATCTTTATTGTTACTGCACTGATCTATCTTAGTGTTTTGTTATGTGGTGTTAATGAAGCTAATGATTTAATGAATATCATCTTGTAGCGCTAATAGAATACTCTGCAAAGTGTTTCTATCACATATCTATGTCCCAACTTGGTTACAGACACCTGAGTCCTGTAACCCCCCCTGCCTCTACCTCGGGTGATACTTTGCCTACTTCACAGGTGTTTCCGAAAGGGTTGGTAGTTAGGGTCTTTTTGGTGCGTTGTTGAAGTGTTGAACCCTGGGTCTGCCCCTATGTCAAAACTACTTTGCCTTAGACTGTGCTTTCTCTTGTAGTTTTATGAAGTATCTCCCTGTGAATGTACTATCTTTTCTTGTTGTAATTGTTGAATCTTCTTTGTTTTATTGTCATTGTACTAAACCGATAATTTTTCTACTTATTAAAAATGATGCCAGAGACTTGCTAGATGTTTCACTATCATGGTACTATTATCTACTCATAACTAATAGGATTGAATGTCTTCAACATGTCCTCACAATCTACTATTGTTGTTCAAAAAAACCCATCTCAACTCATCACCTCTCCATGTGCTTTGAATATTTAAGCTGCTATGTGCCTTCATAGCTTCTAAGGGATCTTCCTTCATCATAGGTATGTTATTGGTTTTTTAGTCCTTGAATTTCATCAAACCACCATCCAATTGTCCTTCAAAAACACATTCCTGAACATGGTCAATGTTGGTCACAATGTATAGAATATCTATGTAGACTTGTCTTTTATTTACCTCAAACTATGCCAACTCCCAAAGTTCCATACGCTGCTCACAAAGGATTTTCAGGTTTCCTTGGACAAATGTGTAGAGTTGTCATCAAATTTCATTCCCAACAGTCCAGAATCCTTCAAGTTCTAAAGAAGGAATGTTTAGAGTAATGAATGGAAATTATATGCATGCTACCCCGAATATAACACCCTCCACTTACACCTTTTTTACCATCAACACTGCCTTCCCAATCTACATCTAAGTTTCTTTTGATGCATCTTAAAATCAAACAACCAATCCTAATACTTGCATAATGTTTGGCATTAATTCCATCAAAAATAGTAGGCTTCCGATTATTGACCTATATAATGTTTGATTTTCTTCTGAAGATTCATCATTTTTTCTCAATCTACAACATGTGACATATTGACGATAAAAATCGCAATAAGGAATTCGCCCGCAAAGTATTGCTAAAGCCTATTGTTTATAAGCTAATGATATATATAATGCTACTAGGTGGGAACCCCTTGTAGACTAGAATATCAGAGATAATATTGTTATACATTCTATGTTGTTGTTCGATGATGCTTACAGGGCTCTACATGGTTGATGATCAAATATTGGTTTTATTTGAGACATAATAGCAGCTGGATAAATGTGTATTATGTCTTGATTATGATTTCTCTAAGCTCTAAATTCCATATTGTATGAATGTCTTATGTTCATTGTTATCACATTGCTAGTAGCGCCATGATTTGTACATGTTGCGCCTGCACAAGACACATGTTAGCTGTGATAAGAGATAAAAGAAATATGAGAAAAAGATCCAAGGAAGAAGAGCTATCCTATACTATGATATGCTACATTATATGCAAATGAAATTAAAATGGTTGATGTTAGTCCTAACTATCAATGTTAGTGGATGTTAGTTCTAACTATCAATGTTAGTGGATGTTAGTGGCTATATGATATATTGATTCATATGAAGTCACATTTGATATTCATTGTGGTATGTTTGGAAATGGTTAATGTGATATAGGGTGGCGTACTTGGAAAGTAATGGATGTTAGTTTCGATGCATAGATTAATTGAATGTATTAATGGATGGTTGGATGGTGTGTACTAAGTAATTGAGTGAGTAGAGGATGGAAGCAATGTGCATTTACTACACATCACTCCATACCTCTCCCATTGGCCGTCACCCTAGCTTGGATATTGTTCAATTGTGTTTCATTATGGTTAAGCTCTTATTTTAAGGTGAGGAAAGAACTACTCGACCAAGCTCGCGTTTTTAAGGATTTTTGGTCACAGGAATGTCTTTTCCACCATCCATGAACTCACTCTGGTTATGAAATAGATATTGTCTCGATGATGTATTGGTATGTTATTTTCTTGAGACTGGAAACTATGCAAACTTGTGATATTTTTCTGGAATGGTTGGTTGTGTGTATTCACCGTAAATGAAAAAATTGGATAGTTGAAGTCATGATTTCATTGATGTTTTTGTGTGGTGGAAGTTGTTAGTGCTAGAAGTTGCCCCTAGACTACTATAGGTTCAAGCCTAGCACATCTTAGTTATTGCATTGGTTCTTATGGATAAATGTATATTGGTTTCTTGAAAGGTTGGAGGTTTCAACAGTAAATGAAGAAAGATAAGACCAATTCCTTATTGTAAATAAGTTTCAATCACACTCACTTAGTCAATGGTATCCAATTTAACAAAACATATGAAACCATAAGAATAAAAAAGTATGCAAGTGCCCATTCTGTTCACCCACACAGGAAGATTTCTGATCCTAAATGTCATTTAGAAACAAAGAATAAGGTACTTTAAAACAAGTCTTGGAATGGGAAGGAAATTAGTGAAATCTTCACTGCCTTATCAACATAACAAGATAATGTCAATGCATGCTCTTCCGATCTCACATCTTAGTTATTGCATTGGTTCTTATGGATAAATGTATATTGGTTTCTTGAAAGGTTGGAGGTTTCAACAGTAAATGAAGAAAGATAAGACCAATTCCTTATTGTAAATAAGTTTCAATCACACTCACTTAGTCAATGGTATCCAATTTAACAAAACATATGAAACCATAAGAATAAAAAAGTATGCAAGTGCCCATTCTATTCACCCACACAGGAAGATTCCTGATCCTAAATGTCATTTAGAAACAAAGAATAAGGTACTTAAAAACAAGTCTTGGAATGGGAAGGAAATTAGTGAAATCTTCATTGCCTTATCAACATAACAAGATAATGTCAATGCATTGCAAAGAAAGCATGTTTTACAAGTAAGAAAAGAAAGAAATAGATTAGAGGAGAAAATCTTCTCATCCAAAGGGCTGTAGCATTGAGTGTGAAATGAAATAGTCTCTGCTTTACAATCATAAAAGAGAATCCCAGTCCAACATCCCTAGTGTATAGTCAACCCTATCAGGCCTCTCCTCCTCTTTGATTAAAAATGCTTGATTTAAATAACAAAAAATAATAACAAAATGTGCTAGTTTACTGGAAATAAAATCCATTCGAATCCTAAGACATAAAATAAAACAAATGTAGTTGTAAAGGTTGTCGAATAGTTGAGTTTGTTGGTGTCAAATCTCCTTTTAAATCTAGATATGATCTTCATTTGTTGAATCCCCTGCCACCTGTAACTTGAAAATATGGATATTTCTCAAACATTGGTCCTCGGATCACTAAGAATCTGGAATCAATGAGAAATAAGGCTGAACTGACTGCCAAATGCTTTGTTTCCTCCAAAAATTTTGGCACTCGAGTGGTTTCTTAGAATTGTTGATTTAGATGAATCCAAATATTTGATGAAGTCTTCAATTCTTAACTACTAGATTTGAATGTTGAATTGTTAGAAGATCATTGCTTCTAGGTGTCCTTTAGCTGGCCTTCAGTGTTGAGACTGCTAATATTATGCCTAAAAAATTTTCTTTAATAATGCTCTATCTCCAGCTGTTGTATGCCCTTGACAGATGTTGGAAAGATTATTATACTCCCTCAATCTTCTCGAACCAAAGACTAATTGAAAAGTTCCAGATCATAAAAAGCACTTTCTCTTTCATCTTCTCAAATCTTGTGTATAGGATCAGACCTCACAGATGTAGCATTTAATGATGATACACCTGCCATTAAAATTGGTGTATTTGGATGCCGATGTAAATTAGTTGATTTTCCATGTGATCCTGCTGGTATTGCTGAGTTGGAATTCAGTTTGCGAGGACTGTCGAAAGCCACAGGTGGACCTGATTGTTGAGGTTTATAAGTTGAAGATCTTCCTCACAAAGTATTAGTGACAAAATTTGGTTTAACAGTCCCAGTATCTGTGTGTGAATCTAGCTTTGTGCCCTTTGGACCAAATGTTAACTCTTCATGAGTCTCTGGATGAGTGATCTTGACAGTTGTGCTGGCACGTTGAGGAATATATTGATTAGCTGGTTGTGACATATATTTTGGATGATGTGTTCCCATTGAAACACATAAAAGGCATAGGAGAAAACTGCTATGATGGTATATGGGTGGTCATAGAATTCACTTGTTGAGGCATAGCATGTGAAGGAGCTAGGTATATAGGCTGTGGAAAAGATAATCCTTGCAATTCATGCACCATCCCTTGCTATAACTGAAAGGCATCTTGTTGCATACCCTGTATACCAAATACTTTCTTTTGGACTTGACCTTGCACTACCAGTGCCATTTGAAATTGAACGTGCAAGGGCATTGGTTAAGAAGCCACACCCCGTGATTGGATTTGTGAACTTGGTGCATAATTTTGGGGAACTGACATCAATGAACCAACACCATGCCTTGAAACAACAGAAGGTTGTACTTTGTGAACTGTTGGAGGATTCTTAGGTTTTGACTTTGAACTTTGATCTCATCTGCAATACAATGGCGTATCCCATTTATCTAAATCAAAGATAGTTCCAAGTATAACTAGGATGTGTATGACCCACATAGATAATCGATCCAATAATTGCACCTTCGAAATTGTTCTACCGGCCAGCAACTGAAATGATCTGAGTCAGAAATTACCGTCGATGATACTCATCGCTATCACGTCCAAAGGGTGAGCCACCGCCCCTTGGTCCAGGATAATGTGCAAATTGCAACTTTAGACTAAGTGATTCTTTCTCATTTTCATCAAAATTATAGCCCTGGAGAGCTTCCATTGCAGTTGCCACACAGTTTGGATTAGAAAAGTCAACAAAGCACAGAACAAGGGGTTCTCCTCTATGATTTTGGCCCTCCTTGTTTACAAGCCTAACTTCCTTGAAACCAACAAAAGGGATAAATATATGATTCGCTTCTCTGTGAGTGCACTTAGGTGGGAGGCCCTCAATGAAAAGGGTGTTGGATGCATTTGGTGGTAGATGATCATTATCAGGCCTCCCCAAGGGATCTCTAAGTTGACTATCCTTGAAACCCAGCCCTTGGCCTTTTCCCCCAAGGCTTGCATCTAATCCTCTTGAACCATATGAAGGAAGCCCATTTCGAGCATAGAATTCATAAGTAGGTCCAAGAGGATCTGTTTCCCTCAATAAGCGCTGACTTCTCTCATCAATTTGAGGGTCTTCTTGGAGAATATAACCAAGCCCGTTATGGCTTCCATTTATGTATTCTAGGTTTTTTGTATTCATAAGATGATGAGAAATGGCAGACATGACAATTTCTTCTATAAAAGTACAAAGAAGCACCGAATCCAAAAAACAAATGAATCCCAAATCATCACATTCAATATCATTTTCTGAAAGAATCTCTTATATATGGTTCCTATTGTCCTGAAACTGAATAACATTCAAATATTATTCAAGATGACTCTTCCAGCTGGAAAGGCATTTGTTTTCTTCTGGGGGATTTATATCGATATTATAGGGAAACAATGATGCTAGTTGTTCATCTACTGCTCTATAGTTATGTTTGTCTGATGGATCCACCATTGTAGAAATAGAACCAATACTGGTCCTGAAAGCTTTGTAGCTTGGCACTTGGGGGCTAGTCTCGTGTTGACTTCATGGCTTGTGTGTTGTGTGGCAGGTTGCATGGAGATGGAGCCTGGAGCGTTGGATCAAACGAACCCTTGACTATTTTCTTGTTTTCGTTGATAATGAGCCCAATTTTGATTAACTCAACATTCACACTCTATCGATCATCTAGTTGGCTCTTATAGTTGTTGGGTAGTATTTCCAGTGGGGTTGATTATTGCCTCACCCCTGTTGATCGGGTTAATTACAAAGTTGATGGAATCGTGTTGACAGTCATTTTTTATTATTGGTATTTAGTCGTTGCATTATGTATTATAACAGTCGAATTAATAGCTCAACATGGTTAATTGGTTGATTCAAGAAATGAAATGGGCACACAGTCATTGTCTCTTGTGTTGTAACAGTTGGATTGTTAACTTAGCATTATTTATGGTTTGATTGGGAGTATGACTCTTTGCGTTATGCATTGGGTTTTGTGTTTCCCACAACATGGTATAAGTTGAAATGATGGTTGTTGTTACTATTTGTTTTAATTGCCAATCAAGATTATTGCAATTTAAAATTGTGATAGTTGTGACTTGGCTCTCTGTTGTGTATGTTTTATGGATGTCATGAATTTTATCAGAGATGGGCATGGGTTTTATAACAGTGTGGTTTCATTACAAGTTAATTGTTAAATTGATTAGAGGAATGGAATTGAGCACAATTTTAAAAGAACGTGTGTCTACGTTTGATTTGAGGAGATAATTCATGGACAGTGGTTGATGTTTTGATGTTAAACAAAGTGGAAAAAAATGACTATGTGTTCATTTGAAATTTGTTTTATATATAATAGGATAAATGAGAAGAAAAAAAATTCTTATACAGGTTGTTTTGGAAGGCATGTTATTTTGAGTATGATGACACTGTGTTAAATATTTAAATGTGAACAGTGAGAAAGTTAACACACAGTAATGGTTAAATTATACACAATGCTTGTTTAATTGATCATAGTAATTATTTGGTTAGTGTTGGATCATTTGCATTAAATACATAATTGTTTTATGGATTACTTAATGGATTTTTCGAACAGTATCTGTTATTTTCCCCTACCACTATTTCACTATTTCACTAATTACAATCCCCTCACCTTCCCATATCCATTATCCACTCTGTGTTCCTAAAATTTAATTACAGTTAAGAAGAACTATGTATTGTAACATTTTAAGATCGTAAGAATGGATTACAATGATATGTTCTTTGTTTTACGTTACGGTTGATTTTTTTTCTCTATGAGAAGTAACCATGATATTTCCCCCCTCATTTTATCATTTTTCTCTCAATACAATCCCTTTCATATCCTAGAACCTTCCTTCAGCCCCTGCTCATTGACAACTATTAAAAAAAATGTATGGATTGGATTGCATGAGTCTGATACGTTGTTGAGCCAAAATTTATTTCATATTTTAAAAGGAGTTTTCATGTATGGTTGTTAAATTTACTATTTTCTAATCAATTATGCATACATGAATGATCCTTTTCAGCAGAGGTAACCGAGGAAGAGGTAATTGTAACAGGGGCCCTAGAAGGCCAAGATTCTCCATACACTTTGATGCAGACTCACACGAGTTAGGCCAATTGTTTCAAGATGGGTTTTTTAATTGGATTGGGAAAGGAGTGGCCCAACCTAGGACTGAAAGGCCTCCCTTCCAAGCCCCACAGGTCCCTGGTATCCCCGTTCCCCCTCATGTCTCATTGCAACCTGAATTTCCCAAAAATGATGGATGGCAAGAGATTGTCTAGCCGACAGTGTCCCAACATCGTGGCTAGCCAAATTTGTCTTTACCTAATCCCCCGCCTATCAATCAAATTGTCCAATCTTCCCCTATCCACTCACCAGTTTAGTCTTCCCATGCAAGTGAAAGGTTGAAAATCGAGTCCCAACATGCCCTTGACAAAGGAAACGCCATTGTTGACCCTTCCTCACCTTCCAATCGCTCTGATAAATCTGCATCCTCCCACATGAATTTGAGGGACGGTTGCTCTCATGTGATCAACGAAATTAGGCTTAAAGGCTCAGCATAACCAAAGGAAAATTTAGAGAGATCAAAAGGTGACAGCAACAACAAGGGAAGGATTTCATCTCAGAGTGGAAAATATGAATTTTAAGTCTTTTTTATTTATAAATTGATGATAATAGTTGACTTCTGGGCTTTGGAAAGCACATTTGTTTTTGGATATATCAGTTATATATTTTGGAAATAATTACAATTATTATTGAGATAAATTGTCAAATATGAATATGATGATGGGAGTCACAAGGAGGAATGTTTGGTTTAATTAACTAGTTGTGTTATGATTGTTAAAAGCTAAATGGAGTAACAAGGGGTCCCACCTACTAGTTTTTATTTATTTAAAAAAACCCTTATTATGATTATTAGTTTTCCCCCTTAACTAAAAAAGTTGGTTGAGTTTTTGTTAACTTAACTAATAAAGTATTTCAACTACTTCAACCAATTCCAATTTGCTTAAAGGCAAAGGAAAAGGGCGGAACAAGGGGAGAATAGAAGGAGAAGAATACTAAGCTCTTGAGTTTTTGTTGAGATAATTCAGTTTTTTTTCATTCCTTAATTCATTAGAAGCCTAATTCTTTTTTATGATAGCAGGG
>CBVK0102401975.1:0-11118 GCA_900067695.1 Picea abies
TTGTAGCCTCCTTCTGGTTGTAGCCAGAGAATCGGGGAGTTGTATCTTCCTTTCGGTTGTAGCCTAAGAAACTAGGGGGTTGGAGCCTCCTTCTAGTTGTAGCTGGAAAACAAAGGAAGTTGGTGCTTCCAATGGATGTAATTCTTAAAGACATATAAGAAAAAGCATTATGTGGTTTTTTTCTCGCTTTGGGTTTCCACTCAAAAACATTGGTGTACTGTGTATGTGTATGATTTCTGATGTAGGAGCATCGCTAGCAAAACACAAGCATGGAAGACAGCTGGGCGCACTAGCGCATATTTTGAAATATTTTGAATTTCAAAGATCAATATATTAAATGTAATATCTGACAAAAATTTTGAGTTATGAACATATTTAATGACTAGAGGATGAGTCATCATGTAAGATTAATGGGGGAATGTATTTTGTTTTACGAAATGGATCGCAATACAGATCTAGAGCTTGCGCTCTTACCTATCTGTCACAATATTCATTGTAATAAATGATAAGTAGTTGATAAGATTTAATTCAACTAGGATAGCGTAGAATTGTTGGGGGGAAGAACTCAAGAGAGTCCCCTTGTATAAAAATTTAGTATTGTTGTTTAGTAGGGTTGGCTTGCAATATTGATAAAAGTTGTTGTTGTTGATAGGAGAAAACAGGGCAATAGAGGAATCTATCTGATCTAAACCAGCTTGAGGAAGAATTTGGTCTAGAATAAGCCAGAATTCAATAAGGTATGCCATTTTAGAACTAACGATCTAAACTAGCTTGAGGAAGAGTTTGGTCAAGAAGAGAAAGGAATTAAAGAAGAAATAATCGCATTAAAAATTCAGTTTGAAGAAGAGAAAATAATAGAAGAAGTCATGAAGTCTCAGATAATGAAGAAAGAAGAAGAGGTTGAGAAGATTGAAGAAGAATTTGTCACATTGAGAAGTAAAATCATCAAGCTCAAAAAGAACATTGAAGAGACTAAAACATCCACATCAGTTATAGAGAATGAAGAGAAGTACTCTAGGTTGCTAGAAAAGAATAATGAAAAAAATAGAAAGAGTTATGCAGAAGTACTCGAAGGAAGGAATCATGGTCAACCATAATATAAGAAAACTATTGAAGATACATCTTCAAGAATACCATCCATGTTCAATCCACAAAGAAGCTTCAATCATGATCATGATCAGTCAAGACAAAAATTCAGAAGGACTACACCACAAAGAAGATCATTCATTCCCAGGTATGCAAATTTATTTTATGTTCATTTCTTTTATTGTACTAATTTCGGACATAAGGTTGCAGATTGTAGGGATTATAAAATAAATGTTCAAGCAAGAAGTGCATATGTGGCCCCACGTAACATTGAATGTTATAAATTTCATAACTATGGATACATAGCTAGTGATTGTAGAAGCATGATCGATACTTCCATGAAAGAGAACACTGATATCAGATATAAGAAAGTATGGATAAGAAAACATGAAGAACAGGTGAACAAAGACCGGGCCCTAGAGATCGAAAGATTGGCAATAAAATGAGATGAAGAAAATTCTACAGAGAAAGACATCAGATACAAAAAGGTTTGGAAAATAACTGAAAAAAAAGGACAGGTAAATAAGGAACATGTTCAGGAGATTGTACTTTCAAGCATTGTAGTGAAAGATGATACACAAACATAAAGAAAGAAGTCAAAGCTCATAAAGATGATGAATCTACCAATGAATATGATGATGAATACACATCAGAACATGAATTTTTCTGAGCCATCAGGATTATAGAATACCAGGTAATATGAATAATAGACAGGGGGAGTCTATGCGGTAGTTGAGACAGACCAGAGAACCATCCTTCGAGCAACTTGTTGAATTTGAGTAGACAGATTCAATGCATTCAGTTAGCATAAGTACAATATGATAGATTAATTAGTTGTAGTAGTACTTCATGATAGTACAGTGACATCTGAGTCAAAATTATGGAAAGTTGTGTAGAAGAGTCTTGAACAGTATGGACATATATGGATGTGAAATCAACTTTTCTGAACGGGGAACTTGAAGAAGAAGTCTACATTGAACAACTGGTTCCTAGAGCATGGTACTCTAGACTAGATAAATATCTATATTAGGCACGGTTCATAAAAAGAAGGGCAGACAATAATCTCTACATCAAGGTAACTCAAGATGGTATTTTATTAATTGAATTTTATATTGATGATATTATTTTTGGAAGTACTAATGATAGGTTAAGCCAGAAATTTGCAAAGGATATGCATAATGAATTTGAAATGTCATTACTTGGAGAACTATCCTTCTTTCTGGGTCTTCAGATACGTCAAAGCAACCAAGGAATATTTATTTCTCAAACTAAGTATATTAGAGAAATGCTAAAGAGGTTCGGAATGGAAGATTGCAAACTAGTTACCACTCCTATGCAAACCAATTGCAATTTGAGAAAAGATGATGATTCAAAGACTATAGACTAGAGGAAATATAGGTCAATGATTGGTAGTTTACTATATGTGACATCATCAAGACCATATGTAATGCAGGTAGTTGGACAAGTGGCACAATTTCAAGAAGCACCAAAGGAATCACATGTATTAGTAGTGAAGAGGATTTTCAGTTATCTCAAAGGAACATAAGTGTTTGGATTATGGTATCCAAAATGAAAGGATCTATCACTTATTTCCTACACAAATACAAATTGGGCAGGTTGCATTGATGACCAAAAAATCACCAGTGGAGCAACGTTCTACTTGGGTGAGGGTTTAATATCTTGGCTAAGAAAGAAACAATCATCAATATTCTTATCTACAACTGAGGCATATTATATTTCAGCATCAAGCTATTGTACATAGGTTCTATGGATGAAACCAACTCTGACAGATATACAGGTTGAGTATGATGATCCCATTCCAATATATTGTGATAATACAAGTGCCATCAATATCTCAAAGAACCCGGTGATGCAATCCAAGATGAAGCACATTCTAATCAAGTGTCACTTTCTACGAGAACAGGTTGTAGAGAAGAACATCAAAGTTGAATATGTGGGCACAAACAAACAAGTGGAAGACATATTTACAAAACCGCTTCCATGGGAAGCCTTTGAGTATCTACGCTAGAGACTCGGAGTAATTTCTACTCCAAAATGAATGCTTATCTTATATGTCTTAGACATACATGAGGAAACACCATAAATAGGACAATTTAGGTTGGAAGATCAGTTTTAGGAAGAGTTCAGTCAGGGGGAGTATCCCCAAGGAAATTTCAGTTAGGAGGAGCAACCCCTCATGGAAAGATACCTTTGCCATTGATGACAAAGGGGGAGAGATTTAGCAGATGCAAAGGTAAATTCTTGGAGAAAGAACACATAGGCATGGTTCCAGGGGGAGAGATGGTCACAGGGGGAGCATGAGTGATAAGACTTCAATATTGTATCAGAGTGTTTCCGTCAATGCCAAAGGGGGAGATTGTTGATTATTTGGGTTGGTTGTCATTGATTTCAACCCTTGAAGAAAGTACGGTGGAAAATTCTGGTAGCACAAAGGTTTGGGTAATGGACCCAAGTTTGTTTGATGGATAATGGTATGATTTTTGATATATTTTAAGCTAAGACTATTCCATATGGATATTACATGTCATTCCATTTCTAGTGGTATGTGTAACGTCACATAAATCCTCATGGTTAGAGAGTTATGGCCATGTGAAGTTGGAGAAAGGTTTGGGTAATGAACCCAAGTTTGTTTGATGGATAATGATATGAGTTTTGATATATTTGTAGGTAAGAATATTCTATATGGATAGTACATTTCATGCCATTTTTGGTGGTATGTGGAACATCACATAACTCCTCACGGTTAGAGAGTTATGGCCATGTGAAGTTGGAGAACCCTCATGAGTCATCTAGAAGCACCAAAAGGTCAAAGTAGTCAAAGTGGTTTAAGAGATTTTAGAAGGTTAAAAGTGGATTAGCCCTAAAATAAGGAAAGTGGTTTAAGATGGTTAGAAGGTAAGCCCTTGAGGTAAAGTGAAGTGATGAGTGTACTATAAGTCAAAGTGGGTACAAAATAAATTATTTAAATAATAAATTTAATGGATAAATTACTAAGTGGATAAGTGGTTAGAAGTGGGTTAACCTTAAATAAGGAAAGTGGGTTAAGATGATTTAAATGTAACGTCTTGAGGAAGCTACATGAAAGTGTAAATAAGAGGCAAGACTCTCTCATTTTAATCACACTTGAGCATATTGAATATCTACAAGTGACTGAGATAACTAAAGGATATCTAAGCCAAATTTCAGAGGGAAGGTAAAGTAAATAAGGACGAAATTCAAGGAAGAATAAATTCTTTTGATGATGCTTTCTAAGGTATGTTATTTATAGGTCATCTCACCATTTTTGTAATAAATTATTTTCTAGAATGATTTAGACCATGAAATTGGGAGGCCAGTGAAGAAACATATCAAATTAGCCGTGATAAAATTTTAGCTTGTGGGTCATTGTATTTTTGGAGTTACACTCCGTGGAAAATAGGGTTTGTGGCTAGTCCAGAAACTAGTCTAAAATAAGTGTTTCGGGTAAAAACGTCATAACTTTGTCATAACAGATCCAAATTCAATAATACCAAAAGTTTTGGTTAGAGAACAGTCCGTAGTATGTTGTGTAACATTTTCCGATCTATACAACAAATATTCCATGCGGGGAATTGTCTACAATTTCGATCTCTAGAGTAAGCCAAAATTCAACAAGGTATGCCATCTTTGCTATAACTCTTTTTTCTGAGAGGTTCCAAGTAATGAAATTTGGAGGAATTGCATAAACAACATTGAAGAACATTGTATGCCATTTTCAGATCTTTATTCATTACATGTACATAGTTATGATTATTGCAAGTTACGGTTGTTGACTAATCCAAAATTAGTCATGTGAGACTAAAGTAAAGTTTGATAAAATGTTAGTCTCTTGTTGTTAAAGTTAAGGAAGCTTTTCAGGTATGTAAGAATATACACCAAGTATATTACAGAGTTACAAATCAGATTTGGATGATGAAATTCATGAGGGATTTTGGTTGAGGTATTTTACAGATAGAGGTTGTATAACAGTGAGGTTGTGGCACATGGTTTGATGTAATGGTTTATGGTATTTGGTTATGGATAGTGTGATGTATTGATAGATAAATTTTGATGGTTATATTGGTATATGTATTTGGTATATGGTTGAGTTACATGTTGGGTACATGGTTGAGACAAGTAGTTGATGAGTTCGCACATACATGAGGTGTATAGTTGATGATGTTGGTACATCTTGATGAGTCATANNNNATAGTTGATGATGTTGGTACATCTTGATGAGTCATATTTTATGTGTATTTGATGCATGACTGGTACATATTTGGTGCATGGTTGATACACTCATTGATGGTACATGTTGAGGTACATGTTGGTGCATGGTTGATGAACTTGTTTATGGTACATGCTGATTACAAGTTGAGGTATAGGTTGGTGCATGGTTGATGCACTTGTTTGTGGTACAGGCTGATTACAGGTTGTTTGGTACATATTGGTGCATGGTTGATGCACCTGTTTACGATACATGTTGATTGGTATAGGTTTATAGAAGTATATCTCATAGTGATAGTCTGACCGTGGTTCCATCATTCTACTTATATTTCAGGGCAGTTGGATGGGGCAAGGATAGGCGGTTGTAGCCACCTTTTGGTTGATCTAAAAATGAAGAAGACTTGTATTCTTGAAAATATTTAAAGGATATCTAAGCTAAATTTCAGAGGGAAGGTGAAGTAAAGAAGGTCGAAAATCAAGGGAGGATAAATTATTTTGATTATGCTTTCTAAGTAATCCAACAATAAAGTCAAGGTTTAAGGACTTAGGCTCACAATAAAATAATAGTATCCCTCATTAGCTCCCTTGATCCCCCTAATCCCCCTTTATTTCCTCTCTTATAGAATCATATTCCCCCATGTTTGTTCCTTTTTCATCTACAACCTATGATGTATTTTTATTATTATCATTCAATGTACAATATTTACATATCACACCATTCAACTCTTAATCCATTCATCCTGTACACATATACATTGTTATTCTAGGGATCAAATTTGGGGGTGTTACAGTTCCTTACCAATTCTTCCATAAAATCTAGAGTTATACACTTTCCTTTTAATACCTCTACCGACAGACCTATTCCTTGAATTAATCATTAGGGTAAAATTGAGGTCTAAAATGGGCCTCATAAGGAAAATAAGAAAATAACAGTTAAAATAATATAATCAAAGTTATGAATTTTCAAAGGGAAAGATATAAAACTACTTTTTTTAACCGTATTTTCAACTTATCTCCTTACAAATTTACTCAAATTTCAAGTGCAGGCACTGGTTGGATGCAAAATTAACTTATGTGTCCATTTAGTACCCACTTTGCATACTCATGAAAAAAATGTATTTCCAATTTATCTTTTTATGGGTCTTTCAAAAGTATGCAGAGTGGGTACTCGTTGGATGAAAAAATTAATTATGCATCCAACGAGTGCCTACACTTTAAGTTTGAGTAAATATATAAGGAAATAAGTCAAAACTATGATTAAAAAAAAATAGTTTTCTTCCTTGCCCTCCAAAAATATTTGCCATTATGGTTTACTTCATCATATTGAACCCTATTAGTTCTTTTAATGTGATTTTGATAGTACTTTTTAGTTCTAAGGCCCATTTTTTACCTCGAAAATCCCTTAATGCTTCAAACATTTTTTGTAGCTAGTGCTTTGGAGAAGAGGAAAGGATTATTTATTCCCAAACCTCCATTTTACTTTGGTAGAGCTATCTTTTTCCATGATGCCAAGACAAACATTATTTTCCCTTGTTCCCCTAACCAGATGAATCTATAACATAATCATATAATAACTTCACAGACGCCTTTTATAATCCATGAAAGCAACATCTTGTATATTGGAATCGCTTCTAATATTGGTTTTACCGGGACCAAGTGTCCCCCTATGGATAGCCATCGATCGCACCATGTATTTAGTTTTTTCTACACTTTTGTAGTCATCCATTTCCAATCACATTTTTTGTAAATATTTGGCTTCAATTGGAACTCAAAATATTTCAGACCAAGATCTAGATCTACCAAATTGTATGGAAACATTTGAGTGATATAGTTTTTTTCTTGCTCAGATATACCCCAAAGGGATATAATTGATTTGTCTAGATTAATTCTCATGCCCATAGCCATCCAAAAAAATTTCATGACTTCTTTAAACTTCTCAAATTCCCATCTATAACCTTCATAGAAATTTAATATGTCATCAACAAACAACATGTGTGTGATATTGTAGGATATTCCAATATTTACGCCTTTGAAACTACCATTATTAGTGGCTTCTTTTAACAACCTACTCAAACCTTCAACAATTAATAGGAAAAGTAGAGGGGATAATGGGAACCCTTGTCTAAGGCCTCACTATGGCCTCAAAAAGGGGGATGTTTCCCCATTTATTATAATAGAAAATGATACAGATGTAATGCAATTCATCTCTCCTACAACAAATTGATGGTAGAATCTCAAATCTATCAGAATTAGTCTTAGGTGTAGTCATATTACACTATTGTATTATTTGTATAAGTCCACTTTTACCAACATTGATCCTTGTTTCCTAACTTTAATTGGCTGAAGTCCTTCTTGAGCGACCCTTGTTGCCTCATGAATTTTCCTTCTCTCTAAAAATTCAAATTGTTCACTAGAAATTTTCCTTGACAAAACACTTTTTAGTCTTCTTGAAATCACCTTTGAGATGATTTTATATATGCAATTGCATAATGAAATTGGCCTGAATTTTTCAAATGATGTTGGATTATCAACTTTTGGAATCAGATTTATAAAAGTTGTGTTGAAAGTTCCAAGAATTTTTCATGTAGTTCTTGTAGCATTAATCATCCTTCTTATATCTTCTTCTGTAAAATCATAACACCCTAAGAAAAATTCCACATGTAGGCCATCTATCCCTAGGATTGTTTCCTTTTGAAAACTTTGTAGGATCATATGTAGTTCCTCTTTTCCCACTTCCTCCACCAAAGCCTAATTGTCCTCTAGGTTGACAAAACTTGGAAAGGAGTTTGACAATCTTGTTACCTGTATTATTGTGGCTTGAGATTCCTCTTTTAAGAGGGATGCAAAATATTTAACTCCTTCTACAACTACATCCTTAAAAAAATTCCTCACAAGCCATATTCCTTCTCAATTTTACATATTGAATTTATGTTCTTCCTACATTTAACATAATTATGAAAAAATTGTGTTTTCATCACCTACCTATCTAAGCCATAAATCCATGTTTTAAGTCTTTGTTCTTCTTTTTTTCCAAGAGGATATGTCTCGTTTTTTATTTAAGTAATTTTACCTCTTATTTATATTTCTCAAACATATATCCAAAGCCTTTTTTATTGTAATGTTATGCTAATGCTTCCTCCAATTCCTTAAGAAATCTTTCATCTTTTTGTTTCTTGTCTTTTAGGCACTACACTATTGCTTTTTTTTTCTTTTTTCAAATTTTGGTGAAATTTTGTGGAAGCAAGTTCTCTTAAGGATCTATCATAGGTTTTCCATACCTCTTTTCTCTTTTTTACAAATTCCTCCTCCTTTAACCATTATGGGTTTAGCTTAAAAGGGATATTTAGATTCTCTTGGTTTGGAGCTACTTCCAATAGTACAAGACAATGGCCAGAATCCCCCCTAGAGGTGACTCATAGTCATATTCGAATGAATTCATCAAGGAAATATTTAGAGATCAAAAAGTGATCTAGCCTCTTTGCAATGTGTGCCTCTTGCATTTCTCCATGTTGGATATAATTTAGTAGGTTCAACATCTAGCAAGCTCACTTATTCCAATATCTTAATAAAATAACTAAATAGGTAGTCCATTTGTGCAACTGATTTCGAAACTTATGAAGCTCCCAAAGTAAAATTTAAATCCCCACATACCACAACTAAACAATAGTGGATCTAATCCATTTTGAAAATACTATCCTAGTAATCCACCCTATCCAAATAGGGTTTGTATATTTTAGAAGAGTAATTTATTTCCCATGATCCAAACAGAACAGTGGGATCCCTAGACCTATTGTAAAATCCCATGAATTAGTAAGGGTAAAATAAAATTTCTTCCACCCAATAATATCCCCCCCGATATCCCTATGTTATCAATAAAACTAAATTCTCAACTCCCAAGAAGTTTTCTAAGTTCTTGGGTGATTTTCTCCCCATCGGTCATAATTTCTTGCAATCAAATGACAATTGTATTTCTTGACTATATTAATCTTTCAAGGGCCAATTTTTTTGAGGGATTGTCCAACCCTTGGAAATTTATAGTGAAAAAAAACATTTTAGAAATCTTTAGGGACAATGGCTCTAAGAGCCTTGATCAAAGACAATCGTTTACCACATTTGATTTATGAACTTGCTTCGTTTTTAGCTAGTGTTGTATATGATTTTCTTCATCTATCTGGATATTTTTTACCTTTATCATCTAAGTATCCCAAACCCCCTACCACCTTCCCTGGGAAATAAGCAAGACATTTAATTCTTGGTCCAATGTTATAATTTCAAATCTTCATGGAAATTGGATCTCTATGTGCATCCATAATTGTTTTTTCCATACTCAGGTTTACAAAGGTCCCAGTTAGGGAATTCTCATCTATTAGGGTCTCATCTGTCCTAATTATAGGAATGAGAGGTTGGGGGTTTGTGCTTTTAATTCCCAGGATTTTAGGAGAAAAATCACTCAAATGTTGATCACCATTGTTCCCTACATATATATATCCCCAAGTCTCAGAAATCAAATTTCCATAGAATTTTATTTTATATGGAGAAGAGGATGGTAAGGAATTACTTGGTTGAATCAAACATTCCTTCCTATCAGTTGTTTCTTCCATAATCATATCCCTATGTTGGTCTGTTTCCAAGAATTGTTTTTCTGTGGAAAAAGGTGTTTTCTATGGACAACTAAAAGTCACAATATCTACCAAGTTCACCACCATCCCAATGTTTTGTTTTCCTCCCATCCACTCTTGCTCCACGATGCTTGACAACTTCTTATAAGCTCAAAACTTCTTATATTTTGTATAAGTTCATTGGGCTACCAGGTGTTCATAGCTATGGCATTGACTGCAACTGGAAGGGATACCTTCATAGTCAATGGTCTAGTGTAACATATTAGAACCCCTTCTAATTTCCATACACTCTCATAGACCATATTATCACATGAACTTTTCATAGTCATGTGGGTTTGTGGTTTCTACCTAACTCTGTCGTTTTTCCATGTCTCGACTCTTTTCACGAGCCGAGTCTTGAAGTTTTTCCCCCTTCGGTCGATAAAATCATTTTATGGTTTCCCTTGTTCATTTGTGCACCCTGGTCTCCTTGTTTTCTCAACTCGCAGCCAATCGTCCAAATCCTTGATCGTGCAAGTCGCAGCCATGAACACAAAGTGCATCTTTCTTAAACAATATGTTTCGATATTGAAGCATAAGCAAAAGACATATTTCATCTTTTAGCGGTGAAGATTCCGGGAACAGTCTAGATCAATGGCTCAAAGACGTTCGGGAGTGAAAACTTGCGTGAAGTATAGCGCCAAAACAAAAGGCCCCAAAGTGAATATGAGTCATTGATTTTAAAGGGGACAGGTGGCAGTTGATCCAAGCCTTCAGGGAAATGAGCTTCAGGAGATTTTAAATGAGAAGTGCTTAGAAGTCCCGAAGGCCCAAAGTCCTGGAGACCCGAAATGGATCTCATCCATCCAAATATAGAATGCCACGCATCATCAGATCCTCAGCTCCAAAGGTTTTGATTAGAGGGAAATGTGGTTTGAGAATTGAAATTTCCAAAGTTCGATTCGCGAAGAAGATCTCTGTTGTTTATTCGAAGAGGGAAGATCCGATCCATCGATCTAAAGCGACAGAGATGAGCCATTGATTAGAGGGCCTAATATTAGATCGCAAGATCAATGATCATGCAAAATTGTGAGGTTGAAAGGTGCCAGGCTGCAATCGGAACCATGGTTTTTGGAAAGGGACGCATGGTGGTTCATGGTGAATTGCAGGGACAAAAGAGGTTTTCTTT
>CBVK0102402037.1:0-13681 GCA_900067695.1 Picea abies
CAGCAGTTCTGTAATAAATTCAAACTGTCATTTACATTCATTGACCTCTTTCTGCAGGTCCATCTACATCACATATTCATATTTATAAGTTTTACCATAGTCCTTGGCCTGTTCAGTTATATTTACAACCTGGGGGAAACAGGGTGTTACACTGGTACATTACATCGACCCCTCCAAAATATTGAAAAGTTGGCACGTGTGATCCAAGATGCGTGGACGAATTTCCTCAATATGTCACAATGCCCAAGGCAAGAGTCACAATTCCCAAAGCATGGTGTCCCCCCAAAAGTGATGATAATGTCTCCAAATATGTGTCAGTGGGTGGTGACCATCAAATGAAGTCTTCTAATAGTTCAATGACCCTTTTAATTTTTATCCCTTTCTTACTTGATCATGGTGTGGAAATCATTAACCTTAATCACATGTGAAAAACTCTGAGACAAGATGCACCTCCTAGGACTCTAAGATAGGCGTAGGTGATGTAATGAGTGTGGTATTAGGGAAAATAGTATTTTTGTGACTTGACCCTCATAGTCATGTATGATGAGTGAAGAGGTATTCCCTTTAGCTTTCAAGAGCTAGGGGTTATCATTTATTGTTCCACATGTGTGCCTTTATAGGGAGTACTTAGCTTTGAGTTACCATTCCTTGATACTCTTTTTCTTACTACCCCTTTTATTGATTAGTTCCTTCTTTCCTTTCTTTTTTTTATTTGAGAATGGGACATGGGGAAATTGGGATTTATAGCAAGGTGGCATGGCTCATGCATATAATATAACTTTAGCTACCTCTACCTTGAACATTTTTACCTCTTTGTATTTTTTTTATATGTTTACGTATTTTCATACATGGAATTTCTTTATTTGAACCTTGCTACAAGTCATATGATAAGTCAATCATGAAAGAAGGAATGATGAAAATGCATGAAAATGGCAATGAAATGAAAAGGTGTGAAAAATGGCTAGGGAAAATGATATGAAACACCTTCCTAGGTCGCTAGTAGTACAACTTGACTCAATGATAAGGTGACACACTTCTCTAGAGGTAAACTATGAACACAGTATGGTACAACCAGTAAGAGACAGAAATTTAAAGTGTTATGAGCCATTGTAGAATACACCAATGATCACCATGTGCCATGACCCACATCCAAAAAACAACATCACCATGTGTGAGAGGAAGAGCATAAAGTACAACGGTGTCTAGTATAACCTCCATCAAACATTTGACATCATGAGGGTCAACTAAAAAAATGCTAGGAATATCTGTAGAAAACATCCATGTACAATCAAGAGATCTCATATGTGGAACCACTAATTGTGATAAAAATCACAAGTAAATCAATCCTCTAGTTACCCCTACAAGTCGAGGGATAACAGAGAGCATGGCCTTTGTACTTTCATATCCTACCATAAGGTGAACAAGGGACCATTATACCACTCCACCCAACCTCACCATTTCAGCAAATTCTCAAGGAACTAGTGTGAAAGGAGGAAGCTCACTTGCAACAATGATGTCATTGAAGACTCCATGGAAATCCATCCTAAAGGTTGTCCACAAGGTAATCAAATTATACCTGATGATTTCCTATTGATATTGCAAATTCTAAATATATTGTTCTTTGTGATAATTTGAAACAAAAAACCCTATTATGGTATTTCGTCAGTGGTACCTCACTTGAGTCAATGATTAAGAATCGGGTTAGGAAGGCCTAGTAAACCCATGCATGGATTTGCAAAACCATGTGCAACATTACCAATGGTTTTTTTTGTTAGAGTAATATAAATTTAATAGTAGTCAAATAGATATTAGACATAAGCATTAATAAAGTCATTTCAACTGTAGGTATTTTATGTTTTTATGTTTTATTTCATTTTAATGCGTTTCTCAGTCTATCTCAAATTCATAAAGTAGATTGACTCGACTAACTTGCAACCATTTATAAGGAGGCTTCCACTCCTCATTTTATTAATGCAATATAGAGAACTCTCTCTCGTTTATTTTGGTTTTCTTTGTGTGTTTGAATTTTGTTTATCGTGATATGGTATCAAACCTCAATGAGAGTCATGGAGTTTGTGAGAGCGTACAAATCTAAGGACCAATATTGGCAGAGATGAATAAAGGGATTGTTAGCATAGCACATTGAAGAGCCAAAAGGGTTTCACCGAAACCAATTATTGATTTAATTTGTAATTGAAGCGATTTTTTCCTAAGGGAACCTTGCTTTTTGTGGTTCCAAAAAAATTCAAGGAACAATGGTACAGACCAGTATGTATGACTATACCGCAGCCATACAACCACCAACGGTACAGACGAGACATCAAAGGTGTACATGTACAGGTCAACCGCTAAACCTATATGGACGAATCACTAATCGTATATATCAGTCATTAGGGCAGTAATTGATTTTATAGATTGTACAACAGCCAAATCAAGTTGCCAAGGGAGAAATTGAATGTATGGAAGCAACCAAGGAGTTTTTACAGCCAAAATCTAAAGTGTGCGGTCTAACTGGACACTAAGTCGGGAAATGTCTCAAGTTTCTTGACAATATAGAGGAATTGGAAGCAGATCTAAGTTGTACCTACCTGTATTGCTACCCAGATTTGTGGATCTGGAAGTTTCAGCGGCTATTTAGTGTTTTTCAGCATATCCAAGGAGAAATTAATTGTTTTTGGTGATGTTTTTTGGCAACTCTGTGACAATCTATATGATTTGGTGTTATTTCTGAGTAAATCTGTCAAAATATACATGTTGTAGCATTGTTTGAGAGTAGATTTGTGTGTTTTGTTTTTGTTGTTGTTGAGCAAATTTATCAAAATCTATGGGTTTGGGGTTGTTTTTGGGTAGATTTATCATAAATCTATGTTTTTTCAATGATGCATAGTTGTTACATGTATTTAGAGCCAATATACAGGTGCTCTTACTCTAGAATTTCATATTGAGGGAGGGAAGAACAGGGATTTCCAGCATTTTACTCTATTTCAATATGTATTTTTGCACTTTTTTACTTGTATCAATGGTCTCTTTACCTAACATCATATTGGAAGGCACCTATAGATTCTCTGGTAAGAAATACAATATGTAGAAGCAATGTATGTTGGCCATCTTTGAGTACAGGTGCTTCGCTGGTATTGTCCTAGGTAAATATATCTGACCACAAGTTGTAGATAGAGACCATGACAAGTTTGATGAGTAAGACAAAAAAGCAATAATGTCTTTTAAGTTGTCAATGGGAATTTGGAAGCATTTGAGAGAGTTGCATAAGACTTAGAACAAATGTAGAGCTTTCTTCCTAAAGAATACGTTGTTTTCAATCATGAAGAATGAGAGTGCATCCTTGTAGGAGAAGTTACTCAAAATCATGATGAATGAGAGTGCATCCTTGTAGGAGAAGTTACTCAAAATCAAGGATATTAGAGAACAAATTTTGGCCATTGGTTGGAAGATGGGAGAGGGAGACATAGTGGTAATCACGTTGAAAAGATTATTGCATGCTTATGATCATTTTATTGAGACCCTGAATAACACCACTACGAATATTGACATAAAGTTTGACAAGTTGTGTAATAATCTCTTACAATAGGATGGATGGAAGAAACATTTTGGTATAGAACAAGCCTTTGTAGCCAATGTCAATGGCAAAGGAAAGTGGGAAAATAAGAAAGGTAAAGGCATCGGTGAGGATGCAAATAAGAGCCTGAAGAACATCACATGTCACCACTATGGAAAGAAGATCCATATAAAGAAAGCATTGTAGAAAGAGGTTGATTGAACAAAATCCAACCAGGGAGAGCCTCAACAAAAGGCTCGTGTCACAGGACATATAGAGGAGAAGGAGTCAACCTTCTATGCATTCATGGCCAAGAGACAAACAAATCAATACAAGTCATTTACTCGATACATAGATCCAAGTGTATCATGAAACTTCACAAATAGGAAGGATTGGTTCACAAAGTACATTACTTGTTGATCTAAGAATTCAATGATTTTTGGTGGTGGGGAAGAGTTCATTGTAGTTGGCAAAGGGAATGTACAAATTTCCTTTGAAGGGAAAATGTTGTTTTTCCTCAATGTGTACTATATGTCAAGGATGGAAGTTAATATACTCTTAGTTAGTTAAATTATGAGGCACTACTTCCATCTATATGTCAACTTTAAAAATCACAAATGTTAGATAGTTGACAAAGAGACCAAAATGATTATTGCTCTTGGTATGGAGGATCATGCATTGTTCAAACTGGTTGACATTGGACAAGTCAAGGAGAATGCATTGTTAGCCAAGAGTACATCAGACATCAGTAAACTTTGGCATTAGCAGTATGAACACCTAAACTTGACCTAACTCTCTCAATTGGCTCAAGAGAATCTGGTAAGAGGACTCCCTTACATCAGTAGTCGATACAGGGTATTTGTGGAGCTTTCCATGCCAGGAAGAAACATAGAGCGCCATTTGAGGAATGCCAAGCTTGGAGAGCAAAAAAAATTCTTCAGTGAGTTCATGTATATGTTTGTGGGCCAATGAACACACAATCCATCACCAATACCAGGTATTTCCTTCTTTTTGTTAATGAATACAATAGGAAAATGTGAGTGTATTTTCTGAAATTGAAATATAAAGTGTTTAATGAATTTCAAAAGTTTCAAGCATTAGTAGAAAAAGAATTAGGTTTTCACATTACCACTTTTAGGTCTAACAATGTAAAAGACTTTTGTTCAAAAGAATTCAATAAATTTTGTGTTAAATGTGAGATAAAAAGACAATTCACTACACCCAACACTACACAATAAAATGGAGTAGTTGAGAGACAAAACAACACTATTACAGAGATAGTCACGGTGTATGTTGGAGAAGATGTGTTCCAAATCATTTTTGTGCAAAATACCCTGACAGAAGCATAGTCTATGAAGAAGCAAAAGACCCCGATGGTGATAATAATGAATTGGATGAGGAGATCCCAAGAAGAGGCCAAAGTAGTGGCATAGCACCATTGGAAATGCTTGGGTGGGTGAAATGATCAAGGGACGATCATCAAGAGACAAGCAAATAGAAAGTAAACATAATCAACTTTTCTTTGATGGTCAATGTTTAGGGAGCTTATGAGCCACAGGTGTTCAAGGAAGCAATAGGGAAAATTGAATGGGAGAAGGCCATAGAAACTGAACATGTGTAACATCCTGGTTTGACAATCTTGAAAATTGTAAGTATTTTATTTCTAGAGTTAATAAAAATGACCAAGCCGACTAAGCAAGAGTACATAAAGGGGCTATGATACCACAAGAATGGAAAGGTGAGGGGGACTAAGGGGGTTTTATTCCTAAAAGAATCTACATTATGTTACCTTGAACCTTCACTCGTTCAAAAATCTGAGTTGCCAAGTTAAAAAAGATTAATAAGAGTGGAGGAAGCAAACTCTTCAATCTAAGCCATCATTTCCTAAAAGCTAGCAAGTTATCTTCCCTACATTCTTAGCACTAGGAAGAATTGAATTAGAACTCTCTTACCATCTTTCATTCATGCAACAAGAAGGGAAATTTAAATGGGAAAGGGAGCTAATTTTTGGGAAAAAGGAAAAATAGGAAAAAGGAGAATTATTGCTGAAAAAACAAGCCTACCATAGCATGTGACAAAACAACCATGAAATGAAACCATGAGAACTTTAGGAAAATCCAAGAACCAAAATAATTTCTGCTGGAGTAGAGGGCCATCAACCTGGACCTTTCCATGCACACACTAAATAGAACTGGAGGAAGGATGCTTCTAAGGGACAGTTGAGAAGAGAAGGAAGATCTGCTTGTGTTGAGTGGGGTATGTATTATAGGTGCCAAGGGTTGCGTTGTCTTCAAAAATACAACAATGAAAATCACTTCGTTTGAACGTGTTTAGTTTGAAATTCAAAGTTTTATTTCCTACTTTGCCCTGATGATATTATAGCCCGACTAGGGGGTGGACAACAGACTACCTATGGTTGGGTGGAAATCGCTCACTCTGTTGGTTGTTTGGTCTCACAACATTCAAAAGATAAGTTTATCTCTTCCTATTATAAAACTGTATAGTTGTAAAAATTATGTTTAGAGGAAAGAATTATTGTTTCTACAATCGCTTTTGATAAATTTAAATATGGGTCAGGCTGACTGGTTTAAATTTACAATCAGATCCCTTGTCTCTGTTGTGATTCTTCTAGTTTTGAAGATTTCATGAGAGTTAAAGCGCATTTTTTAAGAAGTTATTTGCAACAAATTCTAAGAAAGTGAAATTATAAGGTTTTATAAGAAAATATCAGCCATGGTGATCTCTCGTTTTCTTACATCTTTACTGCTCTCCCTGTTGTTAGGTAAGCTTATGCTCCTGCAGGAATTGAGTGATGAAACTTTCGAGATCTTACAATTAGATTTTCAGAGGTGGTTGGTGTGTAGATCTGGTCCCAATAGATACCATTATAGACATCCTTTCTAAAAATGAAACACTTTGTAGAATTATGCTAACATTTTTTACTTTCGTATCTTAGGGCCTATGCATAAATTGGGCATGGCAATTGAAATGTGGATTTTCATGATTTTAAGAAACCATTGTTGAGTGGCCACTTTGTTTCAGAACAAGGGGCTAGGAATTGTTAATCGGGTTCTTTCTTCAATTGGATTTGCTTGAAGAGAAATGGCAACAGTTATTGAAGGCTATAATGGCAGCAGTTATTGAAGGCTATAATGGTTTATATAACCTGTGAAGGGCGATACAACATGGTCATGATGTATCATTTCAAACTTATAAACCATTTGACAGGAAGAAACCCACTTAATCTGCCCTATTTCTGCCACCGAAGCTTATCCAAGATGGTTCATCAAGTCAAGGCCAAACCCAGTCAAGTTGCAGGTAGATTATCCCACCATAGTTTAATCAAACTGTTGGTTTGTGAGTTGTTGCAAAGAAAGGGTAAAGAATGGAATTATTTCCTATTCTGGAATGATTTCCAAATTGAGGTTCAACCAGAGGGCAAAAAGAGTCCTCATTCAAGGAAATCCCCCACTCCCAGAAGTGGAAAGAGAAGGAGAAGAGATATCTCTCCAACCCCAATCAATCAACACTCTCCTTCCTCTAAGTTGGGAAAATGAAGAAAAAAATGAATTTTAACAGTGAGGAAGAAGAGGTCAATGAAGTCCCAATGAACAAAAACATTCTCAATCTCCCGTACTCAGACTTAGAAGATGAAGAGCAGCAATTGGAAACAGGGCATGAGGATTCAGTTACCACAGGGCGTGACAACTCTGTTTTTGTGGACATATACATAGAAAGTTATGAGAACCTTCCATCACCTACTCCCCAAGAAGAACAAGAGCCACAAGTTGCAAAGGCCTCATCTAGAAAACGAGTAAAGTAAAACAAATCAAAAGAAATCAAGAAGCTTAAGAAGAAGCTAGCCGAGCAAGAGGTGCTTGAAAGGGTAATAAAAACCAGGTATGAAACCCTATCAAAAAACTTTGCAAAAAGCAATTCAGCTTTGGAAAGACTAGCCCATGAAAGCATAAAGGAGAAGGCATAAATTGGGCATGGCAATTGAAATGTGGATTTTCATGATTTTAAGAAACCATTGTTGAGTGGCCACTTTGTTTCAGAACAAGGGGCTAGGAATTGTTAATCGGGTTCTTTCTTGAATTGGATTTGCATGCATGTTTTTGCCCATTGGAAATTCATATTCATAATTCTTGACGAAAGGAAGGAGAGATTGATTTTTGAGCTATAGTTACTATTGCCTGGTCGTGGATGGCACCCATGCAATTTTGTCACATGCACAAGGCAATGTGGATTTCTTTCACAAAAAGTGGTGGTTTTAGCACACTACCTTGCAAAATAACGTAGGACATAAAAAATTTGTAGAATGAGTCAACTTGGTCAGCTATTTGATTGTTCATAGCCTACTAATGATTTTCCTAATGTCTTTAATTAAGGGATAGGATATATTAATTGCCCTGAATTGTGTCATTTTTGCTCTGTGTATGCTATTGAAGTCAGTTTGATTTGTTGTTTTCCGTATTCTGGAACACCTTCGTTCGACTTTAAAGTGCACCTTATAATTTTTGTTGCAAACAACATGAACGACCAGTCCTTCCTGAGCTGACTATTTCATAAGAGAGTGCCATACAGTAGTTCTGCATGAAATGAACCACGAGCAAGGGGTCAATCACCTTAACTGAAGATGATATTATGTATTAGCTTTACATTTGTTGAAACTGGACATTTTCATCTGCTTTAGCTGCATTTAATGGTTTATTACATGCATCGAGTGAGTCGCATATTTAAGCTTGCATGGAAACTTTTCATTCTGTTTAATACAAAGAATGATATTGCTACCTTACATCGCTTTGGTTTGTTATGGCCGCACTATCTCATAATCCATATTTTTATTATAAAAAAATTAGTTATGTACAGAGTCAGCCCCACTGAGTGATGACAATGTTTGGTTAAAACAGATGCAAATGTTTTGATAGAGGCGATTCGAAAAGTTGGAGGAATCAAGTAATTTAAACCCTTGGAAATGGGATGCCATGCCTCCGAAGCAGGCTAACTGCCTCCAAGTAATTTAAACCTTTGACAGTGGGATGCCATGCCTCCGGAGTAGGCTAACTAGCGGTTGAAATCCAATGTAAAACCCAGTTGCATTTGAAAGTACAGTAAGAAGTGTAGAGTAATTGTTAATGTAAATGAGTAGGAGCATTTGAGATTATGAAGTCTCGTTATGATAAGAAATGTTCTCAATTATTAATGCCTGTCAAGACAACGGTTGTTTACCTCCTCTGGAACAAATTTTGTTGAGTGAGCACAAATAATACAAATGAATAAGCAAAGTATGTGTAGTGATGAACATTATCTAGGAAAATAGACAAATCAACCTATTGTTCAATCTGTACTATATTTTTAAACTGTCCAAGCGATATTCAAGCAGAATATGTGAAAGATAAGAAGTTATTGAAAATTGATGCAGGCATTAAAAATACTTTGAAAAATAATTATCCTGACCCCAAGAGGGACAACCAAAAACATGAGGAGGTTTGTAAATTAAGCACATGAGTAGAATGCTGAAGATTTAAATGTCCTACTCTAAGTTATACAACTGCATTGTCAGTAATAAATTAAGCACACGAGTAGAATGTTGAAGATTTAAATGCCCTACTCTAAGCTATACAACTGCATTGTTAGTAATATGTTACAACATGAAAGTCTACTGAAAAATTATGCTTGGGATTTCACAAATCTTCCACCAAAGAAGCGACCTATTGGCTGCAAACGGATGTACAAGGACAAGAACGAGGCAGAGGGCACACTCGACAAGTACAAGGCATGGTTGGTTGAAAAAAGGTTCTCTCGGAAAGAGGACATTGACTATGAGGAGACCTTTGCTCCTACAGCAAAGATGAGCACCATCTAATTAGCTCTATCCATGGCAACACAATTTGGCTACAAGGTTCATCAAATGGATGTGAAGAATGTCTTCCCGATGGAGATTTTAGAGGAAGAAGTCTACATGTATCAACCATAGGGTTTTAAAGTTTCAAGGATGCAGCATCTTGTTTGTAGATTGAAGAACGCTCTATATGGCCTAAAGCAAGGACCCAGGGCATGGTACATTAAGATTAACAAGTACTTAGATGAACAAGGGTTCTAGCAAAGTCCTTTGGATCCCAATCTATACATCAAAAGCATTGTAATGATATTGTTCTACTAGTCATATGTATGAATGACATCATTATTACAAATAGTGAGGCAAGTGCTATTGAACAAATGAAATCTTATATGAGTAAAGATTTTGACATGACTAGTCTAAACCATCTATTACTATCTAGGTGTAGAGGTTTGGCAAACAAGTAGCAGTATTTTTGTCTCATAAACAAAATATGGTAGGAGTTTACTCAACAAATTCAAAATGATAGGTTGCAAAATCTCATCTACACCTATGGAGAAAAAGGTTGAAGCTTTCAGCCAAGATCGACTCTAAAGAAATTAATCATGTCAATCGATAGGCAACTAGTGGGGAGCTTGATATACCTTACAACCACTAGGCCTAATTTGAGCCATGTTGTGAGCTTCAATTCCAAATTCATGACAACACCGAAAGTAGAACATTAAATTGCAACAAAGAGGGTGTTGAGATATGTGAAAGGGACACTTGCCTTTGGCATTCTATATAGCAGAAGCAAAGACCCTAGGCTATGCAAGAAGATACACATATTTAGATTGGGCATGTTTTGTGGATGACATAAAATCCACTTCTTGATGTGTTTAGCCTTGGCATGGGTTCAGTGACATGGACTAGCAAGAAGCAACATGCTATAACCCTTTCATTAACTAAAGTATATATCGAGGAGCAGTGAAAGGAGTGTGTAAGGCAATTTGGCTCAGGAGGATGCTTTTAGACATGAAGATGCAGCAAACAAAGCCACGTCCCTATTCTATGAAAATCAAAGGGTGCTCAAACTATCCAAGAATCCAGTCTTCCAAGAGCATACCAAGCATGTCGAGATACATTATCACTTCATCAAATAGCTTGTAGAGAATAGATCTATTGAGTTGCAGTATTTGTCCCATAGAGGATCAAACTATAGACATTTTTACTAAGTGTTTGGGTCCCAACAAATATGTAAAATTTCAGGATAAGATTAGTGTGGTTAGTGGATTCACCATTAAGGGAGGCTATTAGAGTAATGTCAAATTAATAATGGTCGATTAGATATTAGACATAAGCATTAATAAATTCGTTTCAACTTTAGGTTATTTTATGCTTTATTTCACTTTAGTGTGTTTCTCAGTCTATCCCACATTCATAAAGTGGATTGACTCAACTAGCTTGTAATCATTTATAAGGAGGTTTTTACTCCTCATTTTATTAACACAATACAAAGAACTCTCTCAAGTTTATCTTGGTTTTCTTTGTGTGTTGATTTCAATATATCATGATAGTTTTTTTATTCTCTTTTAAAGGATAAAGTGATTGTCATGAAGTGGTGTCTTGCAGTGCATGGATATGTCAACATACCTTGGTTATCCTCACCTAATGGAACAAAAATTTCTCAACAAACAACGTCGTTCAATTGTCTTTTCCAGTTTGCGTAGAATTCCGGAGGTTACCCACACAATTTTGGGAGTTCTTAGAACACATTTATGCACCAATTGGTCATTTCATATGCCATTATTCTATAAGGTTCTTCAACCCACAACCTTAGAAGAGGATTTGACAAGTCAATATCTCTAAAGATCTCAAGGAGTTTGCGTACCTCTAGGTGGAAGGGGACAATTATTGCCTAGACAATGCAATTTCAACCTCTCTAACCCTTGTTTCAGATGCCAAATCCCAAAGAAAAAATTAAGGACTATCCTCTAATGGCCAAGGTCAAAATGTTTAGGTGGAGTTCCCAATGTTACCTACAATTCTATGAATTCCTAGAATGCATTTATGCACCAATTGGTCATTTTCACACCCGTAGCCTGAGAAGAGGATTTGACTAGTCAATTTCTTTGAAGATCTCAAAGAGTTTGTGTGCCTCTAGGTGGAATGGAACAAAGTTATACCCCATGCAGTCCAATACATCAACCTCACAAACACTTACTTCAAGGGCCAAATCCCAAAGCACAAAATTAAGGATTGTCCTCTAATGGCTAAGGTGGAAAATATTGAAAATCAAGCCATTGGGGATATTTAAGTTTAGGCCTCCACGGCCTCTCCCTTGACACATAGTGAAGGTTTGGTGATGGTTTTAAAGAAGGGTAAAACTCCTCGGGGATAAAAATCTCATTCCACCTTGGCACCTAGCCTTGGCCCTAACCCAGTGCTTAAGAAGATTACCAGCATGGTTGTGGGAAAAGAGTACATTGGGGCCTACTGGCCTCCTATCCCACCTCCTCTCAAGAGGTGGAAACCATACTGATCAAATTCAACCCCCATTCTTTAACTCTCAGAGGGTTCTAATTGTGGGATATTCTTGAAAGAAACCAAAGAATAGAACCCTAAATAATTGGTTCCCACCCCATCTTGAAAGAAACCAAAGAATAGAACCCTAAATAATTGGTTCCCACCCCACTTACACATTGTGACCTTTCCTAATGCCTTGCAACCCTCATAGATGTGGAGACAATTGATTTCCGTGTTGAAAGTTCGCAATGAAGATAGTATCATGTTATGTTCAGAGCCTTACGAACCCTTTCCCTAAATCCATGGCTTGGAGAGTAAATGAAATTGTTTCTGAGTTAGATATTTTGTCTCTATAAGAAGTTAAGGTAGTTGGTTTTATTATGCAAATGATGCTTCGGGTAATTTCACCAAATGTTGTTCTTTTTACTAACCATGTTGGTTGTTGTTGTTATTGTTTATGGTGATCCAATAGATCAAGTTAAATGGAGGTGGTTTGAACTTGATGGCCAACATGCCTTGAGTGATGCACAAGAGAGAATTGTAATGATATTGTTCTACTAGTCATATGTATGAATGACATCATTATTACAAATAGTGAGGCAAGTGTTATTGAACAAATGAAATCTTATATGAGTAAAGATTTTGACATGACTAGTCTAAACCATCTACATTACCATCTAGGTGTAAGGTTTGACAAACAAGTAGCAGTATTTTTGTCTCATAAACAAAATATGGTAGGAGTTTACTCAACAAATTCAAAATGATAGGTTGTAAAATCTCATCTACACCTATGGAGAAAAGGTTGAAGCTTTCAGCCAAGATCGACTCTACAGAAATTAATCATGTCAATCTATCGGCAGCTAGTGGGGAGCTTGATATACCTTACAACCACTAGGCCTAATTTGAGCCATGTTGTGAGCTTCAATTCCAAATTCATGACAGCACCGAAAGTAGAACACTAAATTGCAACAAAGAGGATGTTGAGATATGTGAAAGGGACACTTGACGTTGGCATTCTATATAGCAGAAGCAAAGACCCTAGGCTATGCAAGAAGATACACATATTTAGATTGGGCATGTTTTGTGGATGACATAAAATCCACTTCTTGATGTGTTTATCCTTGGCATGGGTTCAGTGACATGGACTAGCAAGAAGCAACATGCTATAGCCCTTTCATTGACTAAAGTATATAACGAGGAGCAGTGAAAGGAGTGTGTAAGGCAATTTGGATTAGGAGGATGCTTTTAGACATGAAGATGCAGCAAACAAAGCCACGTCCCTATTCTATGAAAATCAAAGGGTGCTCAAACTATCCAAGAATCCATTCTTCCAAGAGCATACCAAGCATGTCGAGATACATTATCACTTCATCAGATAGCTTGTAGAGAATAGATCTATTGAGTTGCAGTATTGTCCCATAGAGGATCAAACTATAGACATTTTTACTAAGTGTTTGGGTCCCAACAAATATGTAAAATTTCAAGATAAGCTTAGTGTGGTTAGTGGATTCACCATTAAGGGAGGCTATTAGAGTAATGTCAAATTAATAATGGTCGATTAGATATTAGACATAAGCATTAATAAAGTCGTTTCAACTTTAGGTTATTTTATGCTTTATTTCACTTTAGTGTGTTTCTCAGTCTATCCCACATTCATAAAGTGAATTGACTCAACTAGCTTGTAATCATTTATAAGGAGGTTTTCACTCCTCATTTTATTAACACAATACGAAGAACTCTCTCAAGTTTATCTTGGTTTTCTTTGTGTGTTGATTTCAATA
>CBVK0102402146.1:0-13882 GCA_900067695.1 Picea abies
CGCTCTCTTCTAAAACCTTAGATTTAAAGCTTCTTTCAGGTGGCAAGAGATACTTGACTTCAGTTAACCATCCCTCTTCCTTCAAATCAAATGTTTGAGGCATTTTAAGTGTCTCCTTAGTGTCATCATCATGGAAATATGTTTTGCTTAACACTTGCGACACTTGTGAACAACATGTGACACTTGCAATAGTTGTGAGCAACATGCGACATTTGCAACACTTATCAAAGCGAGTAATGTTGATGTGTAACACCTAGCCACCTAGGCTAGGCCACACCACATAAATCTCAACTTTAATCGCTCTAATACTAAACTGTAACATCCCTCGTTACCAACACTTACAAAATGAGCAAGATTGAAAGATCCTCCCAAAATATAGTGCGCAGATTCTACTCTATAACATAGGTCTGTGCATAAATACTTGAAGTAACGTGCATGACCCCAAACTGGGTCACACCTCCCAAGCTTTCCTCTTCTAACACAACCTTTAATAGTGGAAGTAACACAATACAATTGCACGCACATAACGTTTTATCACACAAACATCATTATGTGCGTAAATCGCTCTGAACATGTGATCGCTACTATGCACACAACCCTTCTGGCATCACACACATATTCTATTCTCATTATGCATACGATATGCTTCCCTGTGTGCACAATGAATCCAACCTCTTGTGCACACATAGTATTTCCTTGCATGCACAACCAATCTAACTTCGCCTCAAAGACTTATGACCAATATTGTACAGTTAGCTTAACTCGAATAATGAATAAGAACTGTCATACACAACATGTACAACTACAATATTGAATATCAATACCGCACTTACATGTGCAAGCAACATTATATAGAATAACAATAATTACTTATATGCAACATCATACAAGAATTGAACCCATATCAGACATAGATAATTAAGCACGCAGTGAATGAAAAAATCACATAAAGAACACTTATCTTTTATGAAAGTCACCGACTGCATGCAGAACACAAACATTCCTCCCATCCATAGATGTTGTTGCTCATAAACTTTCAGCAACATGTCATCTCTGAGATGGGGCTTAAACTCCAACAAGACAAAAGGATTCCTAATACCAGGCTAAGGTTTGATTAACGACAAAATTTCTAAGTCCAAAGTTCCCACTGTTGCAACTAGTCTACAGTCCCTCATTCCTCACATGCATGTCCCACCCTAGGAAGTGTGCCCCTTATCTTCTCAATAGTCCTTTGGTTACCCCACTTCCCTTCCAAGGATTCAACAACAGGTTGGAAAATAAGTCTCAGAGCACTTCAACTAATGCCCAGTGCACTAGGGAACAATTCCCAACAAATCTCTCACCTAAAGAGAATGCTCACGGATCTAACAACTTGCTAAGGCCAACAATATATATTACATGCCTTAAATTAGACACTTGTCTCCTTCAGAATTAACTTTAGCCACTTAGTGACTCATTCCCATCCCTTGAGAACTTAGGATAAATAATTATTCGTAAATTACACTTTTCAGAAATATTAATAAAATATTCCCTAGGACTTAAACCCGCTTGGCTTAACCCTCACCTTTCCCTTTTTTGATGGATTTTATCCCCCCGTCCCTTTTCGTCTAATCTATCAGCACACAACGATGTGATAGTATTAATAACTTGAGTGTGATTACAATTTACAAGGATAGGTGCATTAGCCCATTTGCCTCCCTACTCACCAGCCCCATAACGACACAGGTTCTCTAACCTCTCTCTCTCTCTCTCTCTCTCTCTCTCTCTCTCACACACACACACACACATATAACTTGGTCATCCTCGTGCACTTACTTAGGTGCACACAGTACTATGGAATGTGTGCACCCTTCCCTTGGTGTGCAATCCATACACACTTACTCTCTCTCTCTCTCTCTCTCTCTCTCTCTCACACACACACACACACACATATAACTTGGTCATCCTCGTGCACTTACTTAGGTGCACACAGTACTATGGAATGTGTGCACCCTTCCCTTGGTGTGCAATCCATACACACTTACTTAGGTGCACACACCACTATGGAATGTGCACACTCTTTTCTTTGACAAACAAACCTCATGCACTACTTAGGTGCGTGCAAAACCACAATTTGATGCCAACGACTCACCAGCCTATATGTACATTTACATTTACGCTTAGTGCCAATGGCTCACCATCCTATATGTACAATTAAAAATGGGGTTTGGATTAGGGACATTACATTCCTTTCCCTCTTATTTATGCATTGTCGTTGGTGCATTATATACATATATACATAAAAAACTTCAAAAATTTCAAAAAGATGAGGATACTTTTCCTACATAGCATCCTTGCGTTCCCAAGTTGCATCCTTGAGACCATACCAGGTCCATTGGACCTTTACTAACTCGATTCCGGAGCTGTTTGATTTTTCGATCCAATATGTAAATCGATCGCACTCAAAAATCGCCTTCTAGCTCCACCTGAATCACATTCCAATAATTAATATGATTACCATCAAGTACATATTCTTTAAGCAACGATACATGGAAGACATTATCAATACAAAAGGATGCATGCAATGCAAGCATATATGTGGCAGGGCCAATCCTCTCTAGGATTTCAAATGGCCCACAGTAGCGTGTTGCTAGCTTAGAACAATTTCTCAACTTCAGGGAAATGCGTCTGGCTTTTACTTTCAAAAACATGTGGTCGCCCACTTTAAAATCTCTGTGCTTTCTGCCTTTATTTGCTCCACTCTTCTACTTGTCTTGGGCAGCCTTTAAATTATGCCTTATCTTCATCATCTTCTCTTCCATCTCCCGAAACAGATTTGGCACAACCACTAAGTGGTCTGTTGGGTTGTCCCAACTCACCGATGTGTTGCACTTTCTGCCATAAAGTGCCTCAAATGGGCTCATCTTTAAAGATGCTTGATACCCATAGTTGTAGGAAAACTATAAAAAGTGAAGGTAGTCTTCCCATTTTGATGGTTTATCCATCACATACATCCTGAGCATATCTTCAATCACCCGATTTACCTTTTCTATTTGTCCATTTGTCTCGGGGTGATATGTTGTGCTAAAGTTTAGATTTTTTCCAGCTCCTTTGAACAACCCTCTCCAAAAATTTGATGTGAACTTGGAATATATGTTAGACACAATTGTCTTAGGTATACCAAGTAGCCTAGCAATTTCTCGCATGTATATTTTAGCAATGTCGGCTGCCTTGTGTGCTGACTTCACTGGAATAAAATGGGAAGTTTTAGTAAGCTTGTCCACTACTACCATAATATAATCATGTTGCTTAGCATTCCTAGGAAGTTTAGTAATGAAATCCATGGTTACAACTTGCCACTTCCACTCAAGGATGGGAAAAGGTTGTAGCAAACTAGTTGGATGTTTGTGCTCAAGCTTGACCTTTTGACATTCAAGGCATCTAGCAATAAAATCAACAACTTCCCTTTTCATGCCTGGCCAAAAGTATTGTTTTTTTACCATTTCTATTGTCTTATGATAGATTGAATGTCCAACATAGGGAAATTTGTGCATCTCTGACAATGAAAAAAATTTCAATTCTTGAACATTTGGCACATAAACTTTGCGCCTATACATGTTGGTTCCATTCTCTTTTAGGTCATAACCTTCCAATTTCTGCTACAACATACCTTGTTGTAAATTCATCTTTATGTCCAAATAGCAAAGATCTGATTTGGTAACCTTTAAAATTTTGTCACTCAAATCTGACATGCACATGCTAATGGTTGTAGCACGCATATCGTGCATCCTCCTGTTGAGTGTGTCAACCACGTTGTTCTCTTTTCCTTTGATATGATTTATGTTAAAGTCATACTCACTGAGGAATTCTAACCACCTGCTTTATCTGCCATTTAGACTTGGTTGTCCAAACAAATATTTCATACCTCTATGATATGTTCTCAGCTCAAATATTTTACCCATGAGATAGTGTCACCACATATTCAAGGCATGCACTATGGCCACCAATTCTAAGTCATGAGTAGCATAGATCCTTTCATGGTTTTTTATCTTTTTGGATTCATAACATATCACAAGTCTATTCTGACTAAGGACTCCACTGAGCCCTTCCTTGCAGGAATCTGTGCATACCATGAAGTCTTCATATGGATCAACAATCCTTAATATTGGCACATTTGTCAATAAACTCTTCAAGGGCTGAAAACTTCTTACATAATTCAAAGTCCACTCAAATCACACACCTTTCTTTTGCAAGGATATAATTGGGTGTGCAATTTTTTAGAAGCCTTCAATAAATCTTCTGTAATAACCTGCAAGTCCCATGAAGGACCTCACTTCTGCGACATTTCTTGGTGTTGGCCATTCCTCAATGGCCTTTATCTTTTTCGAATCCATAGTTATTCCTTCGTTGGAGATTATATGACCCAAATAATAAATCTGTCGCTAGTAAAATGAGCACTTGCTCAACTTTGCATACAATTGATGCTCCCTCAATACTTGTAGCACCATCCTCAAGTGTTTCTCATGCTATTCTTCAGACTTAGAGTAAATAAGTATGTCATCCAGAAATACAATGAAAAACTTATCTAAGTAACTTCTAAAAACCCCATTCATCAAACACATGAAAATAGTTGGTGCATTTGATAACCTGAATGGAACCAATGTGAACTCGTAATATTCGTACCTCGTTTTGAAAGAAGTCTTGCTGATGTATTCTTCTTTAATTCTCACTTGGTGATATTCAGATCTGAGATCAATCTTTGAAAATATTTGTGCGCCCCTCAGTTGATAAAAGAGGTCATCTATCCTTAGCAAAGAATACATGTTCTTTACTGTTACTTTGTTCAACTACCTGAAGTCGATACAAAGTCTCATCATACCATCCTTATTCTTCACAAATAGTACTAGGGCACCCCAAGGTGACACACTTGGGCGTATATACCCCTTCTTCAAAATCTCTTCAAGTTGCATCATCAATTCCTTCAACTCCGATGTACTCATCCTATAAGGAGTCTTGGATACAGGAGTTGCTCCTGACATCAGATTTATAGAGAAATCAATATCTCTTTTTGGTGGAAACCCTAATATCTCTTTAAAAACATCCTCAAATTCTTTCAGTACCATGCAATCTTCCACATTTGGCACTTTGTCCTTAGGTTCCTCCTCTGTGTGCATTGAAAATACTTGACATCCTTTCCTATAGATTTTCTTCAATTGCAAGGTTGGAACTTCTCTGATAGTTCTAACTCTTGGAATTCCTTGAATTGTTCTTAAGTTTCCTTCCTCATCCAAGCAAGTAAATGCCTTATTGTAACAATCTAGAACAACATGATTCTAGTCCAACCAATCCATACCAATGAGGCAATCATAAGAGCCCAAGAGTATGATATTCAAATCAACTTTTGTGTGCATTCCATTCATGTCCATCGGACATGCCTTAACCCTCTCAGTAATTTTCCTTTTTCCCCTGTAGCTAACTGCACCAACCAAGATTTTCCAAGTTTGTTTCTCGGCAGTTGGAATATTTCTACCATCTTAGGATCTAGATAACTATGACTAGCTCCTGAATCAATCAAAATAACAATGCGTTGGTCATTGATATTACCTTCCACTTCAATCATGTGTGACTTAAACTCAGCGTGCTTGTTATCCATGGTTGCGTATATCCTTGGTACTTTTCTGCCCATTTATTCAATTGTCGCAACTTGTTGTACATTGTGCACAGTCCTCGCTTTTTCACCTCTTTGAGGGCAATCTCTGTGTATATGATCTCCACCACAACCCCAACATTGAATGGGTTGTTTCCTTGGTCTTTTCCCCACTGACTCATTCATTCTTGGCTACTTGGGAGTTGGTTGTCTTTGCACAATATTTATGAAAAATGGTGGCTTAGTCCCCTTCTTCCTCTGTTCCACCTTGCTTTTCATCTTGTATTCCCAAGCCTTTTGGAAGGTTGATCTCTCATTTTGTTGATCATAAAGACATTTAACACACCTTATGGTTTCCTCAAATGTCTTGGGGTCATCATATTGTATCTTGTCACTAATAAATGAGGGCAACCCACTCACGTACCTGTGAATTTTAACTTACTCATCCTTGATGAATGCGACATATTTCAGCAGTTCTAAGAATCTTATTTCATACTCGTCTATTGTCATACTTCCAAGTTTAAGGTCAAATAAATCCTTCTTTTTTCTGTCATAGTATTGCTTGGTTAAGTATTTCTTTTGAAAATAAATCTTGAACTCCCTCCAAGTAACCTTCTTCTCATCAATGTGTTGCACTTGCATGAACTGATCCCACAACTTTTTCTTTTAGTTGATATATGAAAATTCTCCCTTTTTCCTGCACAGAGTAATTAAGCAGCTGGAAATACTTCCTCATGCTCAGCAGCTAGGTCTCTGCATCTTCATCCTTCTTGTGCTCACCTTCAAAGGTAGGAGGCTTGATTTTATTCATTTATCCCAAAGCTCGTCCACCCAATTCCTCCTCTTATGCTTTCTGATAAGAGATGGACTTGAGATACTACGCACTTTCCTACCCGAATGCTTTGGTGAGTGGCGATGTTTCCTATCAACACTTATTGTTTCTCTTCTTTCACCATGAGACATGTGGCTCCTTGACTTGCTTGAATCTGTCTTCTTATCCATTTTATTTTCTATTATATCCAATCTTTGCATCAACTTGATATTGAAGCCATCTTGTTGCTCCTTGGATTTCATAATCCTTTCATTACCAACTTTATAACTTTGGACATATTTTTTCAGTCCCTTTATGGTTTCTACCAAGTTTATGTGCTCCTCCTTGGATTCTATACCATCCACACCCAAATCGACATACAAATCCCCGAATTCATCATCATGGTTGTAAGTTCTCTGCGCATCTTCCATGATTTTTGACTTTCTGTGTTGATTCTATCTGGATTTGATCACTAACAATTCTGCAAATTGTGTAGGCAATAAGAGTTGTTAGATGAATTCATGCGAAAACTTCATGAAAACTCTACACAATTTTATCATAATCTTTTCTTCTGATTTCTTGGATTATTTTAACATCCCAAATTCTAGTGCACACACCCGCACATCAATATTTGGCATGCATCACAGCTTTGCATTGTGCAACAATATTTTTCTGTGCACAATAAACTCTACAATGTGTGGCACCAATACTTAGCATGCACAAAAATTTCATGTTGATCTCTGGCCCATACCAATCCAATGTTGAACCAATAGCTCTACAACTTCTTGTTGATCTCTGGCCAATACAAGTCCAATGTTTAACCAATAGATCTGATACCAGAATGTAATGTCCCCAACCACCCCAGCTGGGCCACGCCACACAAATCTCAACTTCTATCCCTCTAATACCAAACTGTAACATCCCTCATTACCAACACTTACAAAATGAGCAATACTACTCCAAAAATCTAGTGTGCATATTCTATTCTATAACATACGTCTGCACATAAATACTTGAAGTAACGTGCATGACCCCAAACTGGGCCGCACCGCCCAAACTGTGAGATCGGAAGAATAACTTCTTGTTGATGTCTGGCCCATACAAGTCCAATGTTTAACCAATAGATCTGATACCAGAATGTAATGTCCCCAACCACCCCAGCTGAGCCACGCCACACAAATCTCAACTTCTATCCCTCTAATACCAAACTGTAACATCCCTCATTACCAACACTTACAAAATGAGCAATACTACTCCAAAAATCTAGTGTGCATATTCTATTCTATAACATACGTCTGCACATAAATACTTGAAGTAACGTGCATGACCCCAAACTGGGCCGCACCGCCCAAACTTTACTCTTCTAACCCAACCTTTAATAGCGGAAGTAACATTATACAACTGCATGCACATACATGTTGAGCACACAAACATCACTATGCACGTAAATCACTTTGAACATGTGATCACTATTGCATGCGCAACCCTTCTGGCATCACACACATATTCAGTTATCCTTGTGTGCATGATCTGTTGCCCCGTGTGCACAACGAATCCAGCCTCTTGTGCACATAGAGTATTTCCCTGCGCGCACGACCAATCTAACTTCGCCTCAGAGACTTATGACCAATATTGTACGGTTAACTTAACGAGAATAATGAATAACAATTGTCATACAAAACATGTACAAATACAATATTTAATATCAATACCACACTTACATGCACAAGCAACATTATACAAAATAACAACAATTACTTATATCCAGCATCATACAAGAATTGAACCCATATCGGACAAATATAATTAAGCACACAGTAAATGAGACAAACACATAAAGAATAGTTATCCTTTATGAAAGTCACCAACTGCATGCATAACTCAGACGTTCCTCCTAGCCATAAACATTGTTGCTTGTAAACTTTCAACAACAACTCACCCCCAAGTTGGGGCTTAAACTCCATTGGGGCAAAAGGATTCAAAATACCAGGCTAATGTTTGATTAACAATGGAATTGCTCAGTCCAAAGTGCCCACTGTTGCAACCTGTCTATAGTCCCTCATTCCCCACATCTCTGTCCCACCCCAGGAAGTGTTCCCCTTCTCTACTCAACAGTCCTTTGGCTTCCCCACTTCCCTTCCAGGGCCCCCTTCTCTACTCAACAGTCCTTTGGCTTCCCCACTTCCCTTCCAGGGCTTTAGAAACAGGCCGAACATGAAGTCTCAGAGCACTACAACTAATGCCCAACACACCAGGGAACAATTCCCAGTGAATCTCTCACCTCAAGAGAATGCTCACAGGCCTCACAACCCGCTTTTTCAACAACACACAGGTCTTCCCAAGCACAGGGTTAAGCAATGACAATAAGTTATAACAAAATATCGACTACTTCACATAGGAATTTCATCTACATCAATCCAAGGAATGAGTGAGTGTGATCCCGAAATACACTAAGGCCAACAATATATATTGCATGCCTTAAACTAGACAATTATCATCTTCAGAATTAGCCTTAGACACTTGGTGACTCATTCCCATCCCTCAGGAACTTATGATAAATAATTATCCATAAATTACACTTTTCAAAAATATTAATAAAATATTCCTTGGGACTTAAGCCCCCTTGGCTTAACCCTCACTTTTCCCATTTTCGGTGGAGTTTATCCCCTCATCTATTTTCCTTTGATTTGTTTGTGCATATCGATGTGATATTATTAATAACTTGAATGTGATTACAATTTACAAGGATAGGCGCACTGACCTATTTGCCCCCCGGCTCACCGACCCCATAACCAAATAGGCTCTCCAGCCTCAAATACACACACACACACACACACATATAACTTGGTCATCCTTGCACACTTACTCAGGTGTGTGCAACACTATGGAATGTGCACACCCTTCCCTTGGTACATAATCTATACGTGCTTACTCAAGTGTGCAGAACATTATGGAATGTGCACACTCTTTTCATTGACAAACAAACCTCTTGCACTACTCAGGTGCACGCAAAACCATAATTTGGTGCAAACAATTCACCAGCCTATCAATTACAAATGGGGTTTGGATTAGGGACATTACAAGTTAGCACAAATTTCCACCCTCCAATTGAGTTGATAAACCTATTATAACAATGATTAAAACTTGGCTAATTCAAGGAGAAAAGCCCCAAATTGTCACTGGCTAGACCCCTCTCCATTTGGGCTAGTGATTGTTATCCTCTGGGGGAGTCCCTAAGGTATTTTTTCGTTGTCCTAAGCCTGATTTTCTACATTAAAAGATAAAAAACAACCATTGTTATGTTTTTGGAAGTGTGCTAAAACTGTTCAAACAATTGGGAAAAATAATTTGTTTGCTTGGAGGGATCCTGTCGGGTTAGCACACAAAATATAGATGAGAAATAGAGAAAGAAATTGCTCAAAAGATCAATATAAACGACAATGTACAACAATGAAAGTGACTAATCTAATTGCAAAAAATCACAAAGTACCATCAAGAAACAAGGTTAGAACACAAACACAAAATTTCTTTATTGATAGTATTGCAAGAGGGTTGGTTGTGCCGCAATTGACAAGTCCACAACCAGTGCAATGATCAGTTTACTCAAAGAAGAGTAACTAGAATAAATAATGTGTGTGTGTGTGTGTGTGTGTGTGAGAGAGAGAGAGAGAGAGAGAGAGAATATGTGTCGTTGACACAAAAATCCAACTAATAACCAATGAAGGTCATCCAATATATAGGAGAGGAGGCACAATTACCAAGGATAGAGAGAGTATATCCAATATATAGGAGAGGAGGCACAATTACCAAGGATAGAGAGAGTATGGCACATGAGAGAAGGAGAGGGAGTAAGAGAGGTGCATGGGGAAGGGAGAGAGAGTTAACTCATGTGAAGAATATGAGAGTTAACTCATGGGGGAATAAATTAGGAATTAAACATATGTTTAAATGCTAATTTTGGCCAAGTAGTGAGTGAGTTTTAGCCAAGGGCAAATTCGCCCTATTTTTTAGGGATTTTCCTAAATTTTAGGAAATTTGCGTTTAAAAGCAATTTAAGCCAAATTTTGGGAAATCGATGCTTGTAAGTGAAGATATGGTGAGTGAGAAAAGTTAATGAGAAAATTAAGCCTTGATTGGGGAATTTCGCTGTATTTTTTAGGGATTCCATATTTTTTTAGGAAATTAGCGTTTAAAAGAAAAGTAAGGCGAATTTTGGGAGACTGATGCATGGAAAGTGAAAATATGGAAAGTGAGAGAAATAGAGTGAGAAAATTACTTTGAATGACTAAAATTTCTCCCCGAAAATGCCACCTCACCCATGTGTCCCCTTTTTTAGCTCAATTAATTCTCATTTAATAATTAATCCTTAGAAAATGCACCCCTGGTCAATGATGCCATGTAGATGCCACATCACCCTAAAAATATGCCACATGTCAGAATCTGAGCTTGCCACTTGTCACTGCTAGAGATGACGACCATTGCTAAAAATAGAAATTTCCAAAAATATTTTTCAGTCCCAAAAATTTAAAACTTGTCGAAACTGACCCAAATTCTCCAAAAATGCTCGGGATGACTAGGACACCACCATCATGTGTCCAATGTCTAGAAATAGATAATGCTAAAAATAGAAAATCCTCGTATGTCAATGATATTATACTCATTAGATTTGATTTTCCACAAGGAATTTGAATCCACAATCAGAATTGACATGCGAACCTTGTCGCTCAACATGCTAAAAATAGAAATATGTGACAAATCATCTAGGAATAGGTCCAAAAGAATCATAATGTCTCAAGGATCCATAATATGTGCTCAAAATCAGAATCTAGAGCCTAGAGATCAAACTGCTAGAAATAGAAAGTTCTTGCATGTCACCCAGAAAAGTGTTATCAAGCCTAGAATCATGCAAGGACCCTCCATGTATGCTCATAACTGTTCCAAACTGTCAATAGACCCACTCAAACTGTGTCTCTTAAAAAGTAGCAACACATGTTGTATGTAGACATGTCTCTCAAATGCATGGGAAACCAAGCTAAATCTACCTTTGAACAAAATAACCATGAATTGATCATATACCTATCACTAATGGGAACCAACCTCTTGCTCAACACAAGTGCTAAACTTTGGGAGAATATCATAATTCCAACCAAAATATGTAAGCTGGACCTTAACCCTCAATATTTCCAAGGGTGAAAATCTAGGGGTTAACAATGGCGATTGAAGGGGATGGGATCCCCCTGTGGGATGTCGAGAACCATGAATCTATGTGTCTGCAACAATACTTCTATGTGAGAACTATGTAAGATGTACCATTGATGCTATGTGAAAGCTGAAGAAATATGTACGAAGAATACTCGTGTAAATGTGTGGAAGGAAAGAAGTCCATGTAAGCTGACAAAAAGATCTTGTAAGCTGACCTATGATACCAAAACCTATCCAATAGACCATTGATTCAAATCAATATAAAACCTCCCACTGAAACATTGAAAGACAAGGGGTCTCATCCAAATCTGCTACCTGCTACCACCCAATATGTACACTCCTCCCTACGGTAAATGTGACGATTTCGACACAAGGGAGAGAGCCACTTAATCAGATGTCAATAATGTAAACACTTGTAAAGTGCGAAGGAACACCACCAATAATGACAATGGATCCCAAAGTACGAACACAACCTATCACTGTTAAAGATGTTCTAAAGTCGAACAATGACAAGCATCATCCAATCAAGGCCCAATGATACTCAACCTTGTCGAATGTGAGATAACCTCCAATGAGGCTAATGACTACCAGGGTGATCTACTTCAAGGTCATCCATAGATAATGTGTCAAAGTAGATACATGATGACCAGTTGAAAGGAAGAGCAATAATGTCTCTCTTCCCTCAGCGCGAAGTGATGACTCAAGAAGATCAAGATGAAAAAACCAAGTACCATATCCCTATTGGTGGATGAGGGGGGACTATTGACTCAAAGCAGAAGACTCAATGAAGAGATGAGGAGACACGACATAAGATGACTCAAGACTTTCCTATGTCTCCTCAAACTACCCATCTTAAGGCTCAATGCTTTGGGAACATGACAAACAAGACCCCCATCCATGCTCACTCTAATCATAGACACAATGACTAGACATATGATAGATAGACATTCAAATTTTGACTCGGGAAAATCACTAGCGGACAACCATTTATTCATGAAAGAAAAGATACACAAGACATGACCACATGCTGATATGACTTGGAAAAAATCAGTGACACTTATGCAAAGACTGAAGTAAATAACTGAAGGGAAAAGACACTGCAAAGGAAAAGTAAATTGTTGTCCTAAAATCTACAAAAATCAAGAAGCTAAAAATGATGAAATGACAACTCGGAAAGGAAAAAGGAACTACCCTAGACCCAAAAGTTTGAACCTCAAAACTACCATGATGAAATCATCATACTCAAAGTACCAATGCAACCATGCAACCAAATGATCAGTCTGACGAGAGAGGTCAACAAAGTCAACCTTCTAGGGGGACCAACCACGAAATCTCATATGACCCAAAGTTTCCTCGATGTACTTTCCATTGAAGGCATAATTTAAGGGTGTTGGTTGACTGAAGCTTGTTTGTTGGGATTTAGAACATGGTATTTCAATAGTAACAAGTGTGAATGCATGATAGTCGAAACTCTTAGAATCTACTTACTGAAATGCCTCCATCATCCTAAACTCAATTGGGTCATGATGAACCCTGATATCCAAGCAATGATCAATCTCAAGATCCTGAAGAACAACCTCGGGATGCAGGATCATATACAAAGTGTAAGGGACATCATCCTCTGGTTGAACCAAAAGTGGCTCATCTTGTTGTAACGCTATCTTCTCAAATCCTTCATGAACCACTGTTGTGATAGGAAAGGATGAAATCTCTTGTTGACTGATCTCTACTTGGTTAATTTGTGGTTCCTCCTCTTGAATTTTTTTATCTTCACTAATGAGAGGAATCAATGAAAACTCTCGAGTATTTAAATCTTCACCTTCATCTTCTTGGAACTCTACATGTGACTCAAATGGTGTAGCTATTGGTTCCAGATAATCTAAGCCTGAGGGACCACCATGTTGCTCATCTTTGGGAACCTGATACGGTGCAAGTTGTGGTTCATCTTTAGTAACAAGGACTTCTTGCATTGATTTAACCAACGATAGTTGAAATTCATGGACCGGAATGAAGCCATAGGTTGCAATAAAATGTCCCTCTAACTTAATAGCAGTAGCATGGGCTTCCTCCAAAGTTTGAGGTTCCTTATTCTTGAGAAAAACACCAAAACCACCATAAAATTCCTCAAGATAACAATTTAAAGCACAAGCAACATTAGGCCTTATAGTAGTAGGTATTTTAAAATAAGTCTTAGAAAAACGAGCATTAAAATCAATGACAGTCTCATCCCCATTCTTTTTAAT
>CBVK0102402172.1:0-15541 GCA_900067695.1 Picea abies
AGGAGACAAAACTCATATCACCACCATTAGAATCTTTTCATGGAAACTTCAAGACTTCTTCATGTGTATTCAATTCAACTTTAGAAAATTTACATTCAAGTTATGAATAGATACAATCGTGCACTTGCACTTGTACCAACACTAATAAATTAGGAACTCCTAATATTTATACAAGTTAAGTTCCTTCAGTTTGAAACCATTTACAATAATTGAAACGAAACGTTTCAGTTTCTGAAACTGTTTACAATAATTACAAATGACCGTTTTGATTTGAAACTGATTACAATAATTAGGAGGAAAACCATTTCACGATCCAACCTCCGATTCCTCTAGCGTTTCGGTTTCTTTCCTCTCCACTTGCTCTGCTCTGGGATTGCATGTGATCTGCCATCTTCAGTGACTCCTTGACATCATCTACTCGAACCTTGAAAACTACACTTTGTCTTACCTAGTCGTACTATCTCCTTCCACTGCAAGTCAGAAGGGATATCATAATATATCATTTCTTTGATTAGGATTTACAGGTCAATGCAAGAAGAATACGTCATGACTGGCAGTCCAATTTTAACTGCTTTGAACTGGTTCATAATCTCAAAGTCTATAATCAGATGCTCAACTAGGGTAGCTCCTTTCAGATTTTCCTCCAGGGTTTCAAACTTGGAGTTATCCATTCTGCACTGAGTGAGGCGAGCATTGTATTCTTCCTGATAATACAATTTTTCCTTGCCATCCCAAAATGGTGGGAGGCCTTTGATAAAAAATTCCTCAAAAAAATCCTTAAATTCTTGCACACTTTGCTTCATCCGTGTTGCCTTGATCTGGAATGATTTCAATAGTTTATATTTGGAAATATCCCTCCTGGCCCATATAATAAATGTAGTCTTATCTTTAATTCCAATAGTCTAAATTTTTGCATTAGGAATGGAGTCAAGTAGATTTATGGCATTTTGGGCCCATTCTGATGGCTTCTTTGCTAAAGTCTCATTTACAACAGTGCACCTGCTTCTGGCTGTGATGGATATGCTATATTTATCATTGATGAAGTTTAAATACACTCTAAACTTGGAAGCTTTAATAGCTATAGAGTCCCAGATGATATACTTGGCTCCCTGCAACAAGCCTTTGCCTTTTAATCTCATATTCAATTTCTCTATGCTTCCCTTTAGGCCTTTGATTTGTTGTTCTTTCAGGCTAACTTGTGACATAGCCTAACCAAGTCCTTCAGTGTTTGACCCAACCTCTGTAGTAGGAGGTACAACTACAACTCTGTTTAAAAAATTTGTCTGCTCCTGTGACCACTTCACCTTTTCTCATTCTAGTTGCAATGCCCTAGCCTTGTAGTCTAATGCATATTGACAAAGTGTTTCATTTTCCTATTCTAGAGCAACCAATTTTGTTGTTTGTCAATGCTCTTTGGAAGACATTTTCAATTTCTCCTTTAAATTTTGGATCAATTTGTCTTTTTCATTCAATGAGAACTTCACCCCTTGAGGGCCTTCATATTCCAATCTCTTGACCTGAGTCTTCCAAGCTCTGCTAGATGATTTTTCTTGTCTCAACTACCCTTCCAATTTCATCACATAAGATGAAAACTTTGAATTCTTCAGGCTTAAACTCAGGTAATCATAATACAACATATCACTGGTATTCTTATGGAATTTGACTTTGTCTAGAGCACTAATTTTGTCACACCTTATCTTTATCTCAGAGACCTTGTCCTCATCTACAATTGAAATATTAAAGGTCCTCTTCTCATCATCTCTTACTATGAACAGAGAATATTTGTGCTGAGAAATATTTTCCACCTTAGGGACTAAATCCCTCATCAGGGCTATGTTTCCCTTCTCATCATACCGCTTTTCCAAATGTTTCTTAGATTGATAAGATACCCCAGATGTTTTATCAAAGATATGTTTCTTGCTGCTAAAAGTTCTTGAGCTTCCTTCACTTTGGAGCTTGCTTTCCTTTTCAACCTCTGCAATGCTAGTACCACTTTCCACCATGTCCATATTTACTTGTTCTCTAGGTTCTTCCTCCTCTAAATCCACTTTCTATGGAGACTGTGAAATCTTCATCTTCTTAGGAGCAGACTGTTGATCATTGGTGCCCAGGGCCTTTCAACTGTTTCTCTTGCTATAAACACTCATCTTAGGAACGTTGAATATCAGTTTCTAAGGAGCTTGTTTTGTTTGACCTCTTTGCAGGGTTGTCTCCACTTGATGTGTTTGACTTTGTTGCAGAGCTACCTCTATATAATCACAGAATTCTAGGTTTTCCATCTTATCAAAACCCTCAACATTTTCATTCTCATAAGGGGCATGTTTGTTCATAAATGTTCTCTTGGATATGATTTGGTGTGAATCATATATTCTCCCCTGTAGTTGTGAAAAACCAAACTCTTGGAGATTTTCTTGAATCTGAGGTAAACAAGATCTAGCTTTAACAATGAAAGGGCCAACGATAAAAGGGAACTTGAGGTTGGATGCTTTGAGCAACTTTAGGAAATGATTTGTCTAAGATATAATTATTTTCCTAATGAATTCAAGGGAAAAGAATCTAGGGGTCATAAAGATAGGGAATAGATAGGGGGATTCATGAAAACCATAAACCCAAATTATTGTTGAATGCATGAATAATACCCAGTCCCCTAATCTATTTTCTGGATTTGGCTATAGATAGCTCCTCATGTCATCCAAAACTCTATGTAGGCTAGTGTTGAAAATCAAACTGTAAACCTTGGACATGACTTTGTTGATGAATATGAGAAATGTAATCCTCTTACATTCAGTGGATATGAATGATGCTTCAAGAAATTCTCTCTTATTGGTTTCTAGGAAAATCTTCAACAAATAGGTGTAATATCTGAAATTCCTTAGAGAGTGAAAAATTCACTAGTTGTTTATGGATATTATCAGCTATGAATTGATCTAAACTGATGTAGACTGACAAGCCAGAATCTGACTGAAAAAAGGTCAAAAGGAAACCAAGCATGACCTCTACCACATATTTATCACTATATAGACCTAAAATTTGACTCAACAGGGAACAGACCCATTGGAATTTAGTAACCATTATACTCACATTCATTGGCAAAGACAAAATATCTTAAATATGTCCTGGGTTGAAAATTGTCTATAAAAACAAATCTCAGACTTCTGATGGACACTCTATGTATACCCTAATTATTTTTTATTCATTGAAAGGTTCAGACATTGCATTGAAAGACTTTGATATACCGAGGGAATCTTGAATTGACAGAATCTCTACCCTACACATGACCTTAGATCCTTGTTTATTCACGATGACCTTTTCTTCATGCGGATACTATTCGACGCACCAACCTATGAACTTGGGAAAAGGGAGAGCGATTTCGACAGCATAAGGGACTATGGTGGCCTGGACTGCTTCAAGGAATGACATACTCCTTGCTACATTATAGGACATGTTTCTTCTGGACACAAAGATGGGTGAAATGGTGATGTTGATATCAAAGACATCTGAATCTAGGTCAATTAGGGCTTCATCTTTCACCATAGGGTCTTGTTCTGTTACTAAAGTTACAATAGGATCCATGGTTGCGATGAAAAATACCCGGAAGTGACCGAAAATGGCATGCAATTGGCGTACTGTCGAGCTGCAGTTGAATGAGGGTGATCGTGCCAAGTTTCAAATGGTCCAATTGTTCAAAAAATAGTAATACCGATGCCCTTTTATACCTTTTCAAAATTTCGGGGGCATGAGGAAGTGGTTTGGGGAAACCCACTTTTCACCTTGAAATGCACCTAGTGGAGCCACATAGCCTTGACTGAAAACCACAGTTTGGATTTTGGCCTACTTTATAAAATTATCCTCCGTGTAGCTTCTCCCCCCGAAATGATCCTCGACTGTCGATCTGTAGATCTCACAGTATGCGATGTATTGGGTCCAATCACCTTAGTGCCCCTACTAGATTTAACCTCCTCTTGCCAGATTTATCCCCTTACCAAGTTTGTCGGGCTTCCAATCCAATTTAGCGCTTGGATAATTCCTGAAATCTTGATTTCACATAAAATTTTAATGGTGACTAACACCTAGTATGCCAAAACAAAACATACCTTGCTTCAAAGTATGGTTTCTGCATACCCTCCAAGAAATTCGTCTCTTCTTATTCCCTCCATGCAACCAATTCTATCAAAATTAATAACCACGCATAATGAAACTTTGTTCCTTTCTCTCATGCCTCCCTCCAGTCAGTTAAAAACAGATTCATGAGAAATGCTGACCAATTCATCATCACTCTTTTTGCGCACTTCTCTACTGTTGCTATGACTTTTGCTGGTATTTGATCTTTGTGACATTTCCTTAGTAACTTATAGGCCAACACTTGTGTCACAAATATTATAGTATCATCATTGATTCTTGCAACGTCTAGTCCGCGCGCTCCTCTGAATGTGCTATATTTTTCTTTCTTTCTTTCTGCTAAGGATTTTTCATGTGTATTTTTATAAGAGACAGGTAGAGGGTCATCCCCTACTAATGGAAATCATGTAATCCATGCAATAATTTGTGTGTCAATCGACACTACGTTGTCCAACCATATAAATCCTCCATGGACACAACTTAAAAATAACTTGATGAAGATTTTGATCTCTATGCTTCTAACAAAATGCGATATTTCCACTAGGTTTAGTATTCCTGTTCTCTGCAGTTTTATGACCCATTCTTGGGGATCAATTGTGATTATAAGTGAATCTGGTTTGAGTGATGTTCGCAGGTAATTCTATGGCACTAACTATGGAAAAATATTAAAATATGAAAGGTCATGGTATGAAAATATCAGGTTTCCTAATATTCCCAACATATATCCCTCAAAAGTGATCCCATGTGGAATCATTGGTGTAACCAAGTCATAATTCACCTCTTTCTGTAGTCTGAATTTCTTTTTTGTAGGATTTATAGGAGGTATATATGCTCTAGGAAAGTTTATCGGATCCTATGTATCTGCTCTCGATGTTTCTTCCTGCATCAGTGCTGATGTCTACTTATTGTGCGACTTCTTCATGCCTGATGTTGAATCTCCTCCCTTTGGTGGTGCCATGAATTATTGTACTATGGATCTATCAAAAAAACACTCAACTTTGTGCTCTATAAGCTTTGGGTATTCTTTGTCTCTCTGTTCTCTACAAATGTTTACACAAAAAAAACCCTTTTCTCATTACCCTTCGTCTTCTTTTCTAGCTTTCTTCCAATTGTTTCATACCTCTTCACACCCAAATTCTCAATCCCAACCAATTGTATTCACATTCAATTTCATCCATATTATACATTAATTCATATATTTCAATGGATCATGGTATATATTTTCCATCCTGTCAAGATCTTCATCATTGCTTTTCATTTATGACTACACGTTCACGTCATCTTTCCATGATGTTTTCTATTTAATGCATTTTCTTGTCCTCTAAATAGTTCTTTATCTTGGTTCTTCAATCCAAATTTTTGCACGTAGTTCCATTCTCCTTCCTTTCCACAACATTTTATTATTCATCTTTGACTCTTTTAAGAATGCCCAATTGACAACTTCAATTCTCTTGTCTTTTCAAATGTTTATTGTGGATTGTGTCAATCTCTTTTATTTCTTTTGTGTTTTTTTTTATAATACAATATAATACAAATACTGCGTGCTCAAACTAGTGCACAGAAGCACGAATGTCCCTATACAGTTTTAGCTGACTACCATTTACAAGCCCTTCCATGCTTTCCCCATTCAATTTTTCTAACTGAACAACACCTTCTTCTGTCGCAAATCTTATCACATACAAACCCAACTAATGCATTTGGAACTCTCCAGGGTGCTGCAAAAGTTTATTGTCATAGAGTAAAACTAAGTCTCCCATTTGGAAATTCTTCTGTTTTATATGTCTTCCATGACATGCCTTCTCACGTGCTTTCTGAACTTTCTGATGAAATCCTACAACGAACTGATCTTCCTCTAGTTCCACTAAATGTGATGATATTTTGTCTACTGCACCAAAATCTATAAGCTTTATCAGCACAACGATGCACATACTTAGCACAATGAATTACATGGGAATAACTGCTTCCTGGTCATATACTAATTGGAATGGTGTCTTTCCTGTCATCTTCTTACATGTAGTCCGATATGCCCATAATATTGCATGAATACTCAAATCCCATTCGTATCGATTTACATTACATATATTTGTCAGTGCATACTGCAAGATCTTGTTAAACACTTCCACTATTCCATTCGTCTGAGGATGATAAGGTGTGCTCTTCTAGTGGTGAATCTGAAATTCTTTTGTCAAAGAAGAAATTGTTTTATTCAAGAAATGGGTCCCCTAATCATTCATAAGGATTCTTAGACATCCAAACCTCATAACAACATTCTCAAAGAGAAACCATGCAATAGTCTCAGCATTGAAATATTTGAAAGGTTCTGCTTCATCCCATCAGGTCAAATAATATGTCATAGTGATTATATATCTTTCTCTTAAGCTTTTTTCTAGTGAGTTGATCGATCCAACAAAATCAACTGCCCATTTATCAAAATCCTACAACGTAACTTACGATACTAAAGGCATGTCGTCTCTTTTGGATGGATTTCCAATTCTCTGATAGACATCATAGGTCTGATAGAATTACTTAGCATCCTTATGGAGGGTGGGCCACCAAAGTCCTATGCGCAAAATATTTTTAGCCGTCGCTTTCCCTACATAGTGGCCTCCCACAACTCCTTCATGTGCCTATGATAATATCATAGGTCTTTCATTATCCAATACACATCACCAAATAATTCCATCTGTTCCTAATTTGTACAAATTCCCTGTATAATATGATAATATGTTTCCCTTACTACTAACTGTTTCTTCTGCACAATTGTAAATTTGGGTGGGCATACTCATGTTCTCAACAACTAGACATTATATGTGAATTAATCATCGACCATATGTGCTACAAACAAGTGCGTGTCTGGAATACTGTCATCCAAATTTCCTATAGCTTCCCTTGTTTGTATGCATGACAAATGATCAGGTCCTGAGTTCAATTCCCCCTGTTTCATAATCATTTCAAATTCATACTCCTGAAATAGTATTATCCATTTTCATATCTTCCTCCCCAACACTGGGTTATTGAATAAGTATCTCAATGCAAAATGATTCATGTACATCTTAAAATGTGATCCTAGCAGATAATGCCTAAACTTCTATAGTGCATAAGCCATTGCCAATCCTTCACGCTTTGTACTAGTGTAATTATGTTTAGTAGTTGACAAATTTCTACTGGAAAACGTAATGGTATGGTCCAAACCTCATTCCTATGTTTGAGCTAGAACTGTGCCTAATGTTATAGATGATGCATCTATGTGGACATGGAATTCCTTCTTCCAATATGGAAATACTAAAATCGGTGCGGTAACTAGCTTCTACTTCAAGGTATCCAAACTTTGTTGACATTGCTCGTTCCATTGAATCTTGACCTCCTTCTTCAACAATTTTTCCAATAGGGCTGTGATTTGCATGTTAAATTTTTTTATGTAGTACCCCGTATGACCCAATGTTTCCCGTAATTGTTTCACTGACTTAGGTGGTGAAAAATAAAAAATAATAACAATGTTCAAAGGATCTTCCAAAAGTCCTTGTTTACATACTACATGACCCAACAAGATACCAAATGGATTGCAGGAAATGCACTTCTTCGAGTTCAAATAAATATGGAACTGTCTACATCTATCCAACATCAAGTGTAGAGTTTCAACATGGTATTTCAAAAAAGTGAACATTGTCCAATCATCCAAATATACTTCTAGGAACTTATGAATAAATTCTTTAAAATTTACAATGACAACTCGGGAAAAAACTACTAGCAAATTTTTCAATCCAAAAGGCATGACTGTATACTGATAACATCCTCATTCTATCGTAAATGTTGTCTTATTCCTATCTTCTTGTGCAATCTTAATCTGATGATATCCATAAAATCCATCGTAAATGAGTAAGCTTCATGTCCTCCTACATTTTCCAAAACTTCATATGTAAATGGTGTAGGAAATGGGTCATCTAAGAAAGCATCATTCAATTACTGCAGATCCACACAAATTTTGATTCCACCCGTCTTCTTGTCCTGAATCACCATCAGGATGATCCATTATGACTCTACGACCGGTTTAATAATCCCAGCTTCCAACATTCTATCTATTTATACTTTCACTTCCTGCTTATAAATTGGGTTCAATTGGTATGGCCTATACTTCAGTGGATTGGCATCCGACTTCAAAGGAATCCTCATCTCCCCTAGTTCCCGAGAAATCCCTTTCATCGTTGAGAATGTAGTCAGAAAAAGGTCTTGGTATTCACGCAGTAAATCAACAATCTTCTCGACAGTTTCCTCATTCCAGTAATCTCCAATGTTTGTGAACTTGGGGTTATTATTCGTACCAATATTCACTTTGCGCATTTTCAATGGCTTTGCATACTTGCCAAAATCAAGTTTAGGACCCTCTACTGCACACTCTCCTTTGATTTCTTGTATTTGCAAATTCCTCTAGTATTCAACCTCCTAGTCTTCTCCAGCCACATTATAGCATTTAAAAATCTCTTGAACAATCACAAAATATCCAGGCACACTACATAAATCTACTGGTATCTTCGAATCTTCTGGTGTAAAGATATTGTTCTTGAGAATATGCAGAGCTATGTCTACCAAAGGGGTATTGTATTCAAACTTGAAATTTATCTTAAAGTTTTGAATCAAGTCTTCCCAATCTGTAGTTCCTCTATGTACTTCTAGTTCTAAGTACATGTTCTTTGATATCGTATCCAAGGTGTGTACTAACAAGTGCGTCCATTCTCACTTAGGTACTGAGCTCCATGTTGCAGTTCACTATGTAATATGATCTATAGGACAACTCAATCCAATATACTTCTGCATAAAATATTAATTTTCCATTCCAAACCTAACCTGTAACATCCTTCTACATTGTTTCAAATTATTTCTTCCATCCTTATGCGCATCCCATCATCTTGCAAGAGTCGCTTTCATTGTGATTTCCAAAGCTAGAAATCTATGTTGATTTGGTATATGCAATTGAAATTATTTTAAAAAATGGTATACATCATACTTCATAGGATCACATACCTCAACTCCAATCCAGTTCAATGTGTGGGTAATACGAGCACATCTCCTTGTATATACCTCATGTAATCATTGTTTTCAATGTTCCAAGGCTTCTTCTGAATCTGACGTGCAAGAACTAATAATTCACCAAATGAGTACACCTTTAATAGTAAGATTAATATAGTCATCCATCTATGTGGTCATATTGTAAAGGTTATCGATTTATTTTCCCCTTGGTGGCTCCATATATTGTCTTCCTTCCATGGGATTCAATGGCACAGTAACTCTCAAGTTTGCTACTTCAAATATAAATTGTCTGGTTATCAAAATCCCAATCGATTCTAAGAAAATATGGATAAGGTTTACTAACATATACTATCTTGATTACTTCAAAATATGTTGTGTTTCACACTCCATTGATGTTAACATTCACCCCTGTCAGTCTTCTAATCAGGACAATCTTGCACTGATTTACTAGTCTCAATTGAATTGGTGACCATATCAACTTTGATTTTCCCATCATTTTCCATGTCTGCTTTGGAATGACGTTCACATCATATTCTAGATCCAATATGATATTATCCATTTCATAATCTCCTACCTGTGCATTAAGTCAAAATTCCCTATTTGTCCTTTTCTTCCACTGTACCTGGTTAACTACGTCAAGTGCGTTAGGTGCTTCTTTATATTGCATGCATTGGTTGATCATCCCTCACAATGCATTCAATGCAGTTTCATCCTTTATTAGTTCTAAATAACTCTTTAAGAAACTTTTCATAGTGCTTTCCTTCTCAACTGCCCTTTCTGTCATTGAGTGGTCATAGGCTAGAGGCATGTCATACACAAGTGGCCTGTCATACATAGGTTGGTAGGTCAATGCTACCCATTATGTTTCTAACAATTTATTCCTTGATTTCTTATAAGTGTCTCTCTCTTTTTTAGGATCAAACGCCGGAGGAGGTTCTACTGCTTTCCTGACCCATTGGTCAGTCTGAATTCCTTGTTCTATCGCATCAACTCCTGTTCTCTCTCCTTTGTTTGTAACTATTGCTACCCTTGGTTGATCGCCACACTCTTCCGTTTCTATCATATAAACATTATGGTTCCTCTTTTCCTACAACTTCGCAATCAACCGCAAATAATATTCCATTTCTTGATCTAGCTATCTATAATATGTGCATTGTACAAAGATTCTAAGAATCTCGTGCTAAATTCTCAAGATGGTTATAGTTATAACATATAATCAATCCTCTTCCTCTGTCAATTCCTCCTCTTCCCTGACCTATGAATTCTCCTCTTCCTCCTTGATTGTAGCCTCTCTGAGTATTATATTTTGGTACCCATCCTTTCAGTTCTTCTTCTCCTTGAACTTTGTATGCATCTACAGTGCATTCTCTCATGAGATTGAGTGCACAAAATTCCTTTTCGTCATGTCCCACAAACTTCCAAAAATTACAAAATAATTTTTTGGCAGTGCTATAATACTTTTGCATCAAAGGACAAGTAGTCGTGTGATGACCCATTATTCTTCATATCTCATAATATATTCCTCCTCCTAGTGCCAAGGGATTCAGGGCTCCTATAGCTATATATTCTCTAAAATATGGACACTCGTTCTTACGATGAACTTCATTTTTGCATGTGGTACATCGAAATTCTTTGTTCTTTTATTTCCCTTTAGAAAGCTCCTACCACCATTTTCTCATACAAGGGATGCTTCCCATTTCATGGCGATTTCTAGTGCTTTAGACTACAACGTAATATTCTGCCGCGTCAAGGGGAATTTTATGTGTGGTAACAATCCCACAATGAACCATTCCCTATCCTACTAATCTAGAATCTTGAAGGTCAATCGATCCATCAATATCTTGAATCTTTGATCAAAATCCCATACTAGTTCATTCTACGGTTTCTTTATCTCTTTCAGTTCTATAATACATTGCGAATCATATTTTAGTTTCTGGAATTCTTTTAACAAGGCTTTCCTTATGTCTGCCAACACTCTAGCTTGTCCCATAGGCACATTGGAATGATATTTCATATACTAGAGTAATGCACGGTCTTTGAATGTATTCGCCAACTTCACGATTTTTGCATCGTCATACTAGACATTATTCATTGTCCATATTGCTTCACAGACAAACAAGTGTTGTTATGTATCTTCTCTCCTTTCTCCATGAAAGACATGCATTCTCAAAGTGGGGTCTAACCCCGCCATTGTATACTGCGTAGTATTCTTCATCGGTGTCACCAACTAATTTTGGGTTATTGCACTACTTACACTTCTCTAACTACCTTTACTGCTATCCTTGCTTCCTTCACTAACTACAAGTGATCGTGACAAATTTTTAGATCTTGAAGACGCACACGGGGTTGTGGGTTCGACACAAAGTATGGACTGAGTGGGATGTAATGGATCTCGTTCTACTGGACTGAGCTAACGATCCTTTTCCTTTTCCTTTCTGTAGGGTATTCCTTTGATCTGGGGTACTACATTAGTGTCTCTTTCCTCAACCTCATTGTGCTTCTCTTCTCTATCATCCACAATCCTCTTCCTCCTATACCAAAATATTTTTCCACTACACATATACTCCAATCTCTTCTTTTGTCACACATTCTTCTTCTGTCAACATTATTAGTCCATTTGTTCCTTATTCAATCTTCCCCACATGCATCTTCTCCATACACTCAAACCATCCCCTAGTCATCCCCCAGTTCCCCGATGTGCGTAAAGGCACCTAGCTACTAGGGAAATCAAAATGCCTATGCATTCCCCTTAGTTACATATCCTGGTCCTGACAAAATAACCATTTGTTGATGCATAGTGGGAAGACATGAGGTTCAACATTAATTCACCAACAAAACCCTAATATATCGACCCTTTCAGCATCACTTGCAAGCAGGTGAATTCTCACTTGAGGTATCTACGTGGACTGTAGGAACCAAGTTTCCACATTCATGAAGGGATGGGAGGAATTCATCATAACCATTACACTTATCATTAGTTCATTATACCATTTTTCATGTGTGAAGAATCATAAGATATTAATATTAACCATACATTATATGCATAGTAAACAAAACAATAAACACATCATAACACATATACACCAAGATTTAACGTGGTTCACCTAAGATGGGCTATGTACACAACTATGAATTCTTATATTATTCATAATCATCTCTTACAAAATATGAACACCGCACTCATACATTATTATCTCTCTTCACTCTTACATTCATGCATACAATGCATACTTAGCTCTTCTTACTCTCATTCACTCTCGGCTACATTACATTCCCAATCACTTCTCTATCCTAACCCTTACATATTTATATTATTACATTAAGGCTTATCCCTTTTCAATAGAACAAAATTCCTAACAAATTACAACTGTCTTCCTTCCTTTGCACATTCTGGTCCTGAAAATGCGCTAACTCATTTTCCTTCTTTTGCATGCATTGAAAAATTCCTAAAACTGGTCCCAAAAGTCTTGTCCCCACAAATGGCCAAATAAAAACATTTATACCAATCCAGTGATCTGATGATTGACACGTAAACTAAATTTTTTTTGATGACAACAACCGAGCTTCCAAATTGATCCATTATGGATTCATATTGATCACAATAAAACACCATAAATTTTACATCTTTCTCAAGAAATAACAGTGAATAGCAAGAGAAGTGAAATCACACCTTCGTTATTCGTAATCTCGTAACTCTATCTTAGTCATCTTTATCATGTTGTTTGCGCATTTGTGTGAGGGAGAAGGAAATTTGCACCAATATATTCTTGTCGACCTTGTGTTCCTTCCAATCGAACCTCTCTGGAGTTCGTTGTCGTGTGAATTGATATGTTTGTTGCGAATTATAGTGTGGGAGCCACGTTTCATTATCTATATCATGAATATATATCCATACAAGCAAGGTACTACATGATTTCATTCGCATGAATATCTGATTAGGGTTTTGACATATGGTATTAGGGTTTTCTCAGGAACATCTTCATCAACATCAAATTCATAACCAACACTATAAGAGAAAGTGTATTCAAAATTATGATAAAATAAAAGTGGACAACACGAAGTTTCATTATCATGTTTTTTTTGATCCAGTTATGAAGATAGATATTCACAAAAAAATGAAATTATTGGTAGTAGACAATTAGATTCCCAAAATTCCATGTATTATCCAACCCAACAATAATAGACATACCCAAATCTCTTTTTATTTGGGAAGAAGCCGCCAATATTTGTTCCACCACGTGTGAAGTATGTTGGCATGTTTTCAGGCAGGTGTGCTTGTCATTGATGGCAAGAACAGAGTATGCAGTGATGGAAAAATAGAAGCTCAGAAGAGAAAGTGCAATGGTGCACGCAGAGTGCAAGAGTGTGTTTGTTCATTTGATGGAAAACAGGTAGGCAAGGAATATCAACAACGTAGGGATAATGGCATGGAAAGATCAGAAGCGTAAACTCCATTTTGAAGTTTCGGATACTAGGAAATTGAGAAGTCAAGAGTTGAGACTCTTCAACACAGGAGTCCCAGAGTTGTGAAATCTGGAATCCTGAAATCCCGAAATAGGCACATAAACGAAGAGTTTTGTAGACCGGGAAATAACTCCATTTCAGAGTTTTGGATACCGGAGTTGGAAGATTCAAGACTCTTCATCATCAGGAGTCCTGGAATCACAAAATGCGAAATGTCGAAATCCTAGAAGAAGGAGGACAATTTCGGGTACTGGGAGTTGGAAGAGTCAAGACTCTTCATCATCAGGAGTCCCAAAATCGCAAAATGAGAAACGCTGAAATCCTGGAAGAAGGAGGACAATTTTAGATACCAAGAGTTGGAGATGTCAAGGACTCTCACGATAGGAATCCCTAAGTTGTGAAGTGTGAAAAGATGAAAAGTTGAGTTGACTCCATTTCGGAGTTTCGTAGACTAGGAGGTGGAGTTGTCAAGAACTCTCACGTCAAGAATGCCAAAATCGTGATGTGAAAAATCATGAAGATATCTAGACCGTCGAATCATATAGGGTGTGGACCGTTGATCTGACTCCATTTTGGAGCTTCAGATACTAGGATTTGGAAGAATCAAGTGACAAGACTCTTCATTGCAAGAATCGCGAAAGGCCAAAATGTGAAATGCCGAAGTGATTAGAGCTAGCACAACCAAGCTCCATTTCATAGCTTCAGATATTGGGACATGGAGCATCAAGAACTCATTGCCACAGGAACGTTGAAGTGCCAAAAAGAGAAATTGCGAAAGCACTATATGGATAAGTGCTCGGTCACCTATCGTAGTCACATGGTCGAAGAGATGTAGTGAAAATATTGAAGCAACACGATCCTTTTTTCGGAGTTTCATAGATTGCGACTTGGAGAGTCAAGATGCCACACAACAGGATTGTCAAAATGTCGAAATACGAAACATTTTTTGGCTCAGCTTGTGGTCACAACCATTGGTTGCATCGACGAAAGATGGAGGAAGGAGCTAGTGTAGACAAGCTCCATTTCAGAGTTTCAGGGATCGAGACATGGAGAGTAACGAAATATTTACCAAGGGGATCCTGAAATGCCGAAGTGAAAAATGGTGAAATGAACGCAAGATTCAATGAAGTCAATTAAATGGTGCAGATGAAATTGAATAAGATCAGAGGGCCACTGTTGCACTTCACAGTGTAACTGCTAGAAATAAATGATGGTTTCTACTAGAGGATGAGCTCATCTATGACAGAGAATACAAAGAGTCTCAACTACCAAAGAAGCTGAGGAATCTCGATATAACACCTAGTGATGATAGATGCGTGGGTGAAACTGCCAGAGAAGCTGAAGAGTTACCATGATGATCAGGCAGAGCACTTACGATGAGCAGTAGATGCAGAACAAAGAGGGACAACATGGCACACAGGATATGGGATAGTTGTGGAAGAGTGAAGTGGAGAAAACACCTCGATGGGGAGGATATTGGGGGAGAGGATGCAAGAGAAAGAAGCAGATTGCATGCACAAGGTGCACAGAGACTATAAGAATGTTGAAGAAAGAAGAAATGGGGGTTTTTGTTGTTGAGTGTGATTGAGGTGTGAAGAAGGAGGCAGAGCGAAACAACAAAAATGCACAGAAGGGGAATGGTTCATTGAAGGGACATGGCGCAAAGAGCATAAAAGGAAAAAGAACGTAAGGCGTAAGGAGGGTGCAAAAGACACCGATGCAGATAGAGCAGCACAGTGTAGAAGAACAGTGATGAGACCGGTAATCCATTGAAGAACTTTATATCACTGTAATAAATCATAATAACAAATATTTATATTTCAGGGTGGTAGGGAGGTGCTAGGGAGGACTGTTGTCCTCATAGGTTCAGGTGGGTTCTTGAACAAAGGGAGTTGTAGCTTCCATCTGGTTGCAGCTAGAGAAACCAGGGTGG
>CBVK0102402271.1:0-11588 GCA_900067695.1 Picea abies
CAATGCCACATATTATATCTATTGGTTTGAACCACTCTTGAGTTAACTAAATAATCATCTAGGGAGTTGGACTTCCTTTTAACATGGGAAGGTATAACCAGTGGTATTTTCATGAACAACTCCACCACTCGAGAAAGTCCAAAAGTTAATCTCCAATTAGTAGAAATTTTATCAAGGTTCATCCCATTCCCAATTCTTCTCAAGGTTGAAATGAGCAACTAAGAATCTCCTTCAACCACCAAAGAATTATATCCCTGTTTATGATATATTCGCTACCCTATTATTAAACTTGCTAACTCGACTCCATTATTGGAGTTATGCCCCAATCTAACAACATATTTTGTCTTGATCTCTCCTAACGAATCGTGAAAAACCCCTTCTATTGACGAGGGCCTAGGATTCCCTTTTGATGATTCGTCGAAGTTTAATTTGAGGTGAATATTTGGCGGGGGTTCCCGTTTCTCCTTGAATGTTGAGAAGAGTGGTTTATGAACAATCAAAGAATGGCCCCAGTGATGATCCAAATGCCAATTTTGGAAAATTATAGCATCTATCCATGATAAAACCCAATCCTCACATGCCTAGGAAATGGAGACAATTAATTCTCGCACATTGGATTGGATTAGATCACATAACTTCTCTTCATATGTTTGAAATTTATTTAAAAGCAATATCTAAATTAATTAATAAAAACCTTGAAATATGTGGTAAATAGAAACATAAATTTTTAAAAACTTGAAATATATGGTAAATGGAAATGTAATATCTTAATATATATATAACTCCTAGGTTGATCTGCAATCAATAACTCCAGTTATTATCATGTCCTTCAAATCAATAGCTCCTAGGTTGATCTCCAAGCCAATTTGGCCACCCAGAATCACCTAGGAACTCTTAGAATCAATGGCCAGGTTTCTAGCTATTTCATTCCCTAATCTTGGCCTATGAATTGTTCCTTTGATCAAATTATAGGTCTTCGTTGGGGTCTTGCCTCTACTTTTCCATTATTCAAAGGTCAAATTTTAGTATTATCAGCCCCCAACTCAGCTATATTTGTGGTCACGATGCCTGGACTTTCAAAATCAAGCATGTTGTGCTGCAGGATGTGGGCATGTGGTCTTTCTACCTCGTACATCCTTCCCCATATCTTTTTGACTAATGACACATAACAAACCAAATACCCAAAAGCATTAACGACAACCAATTGAAATAAACCCATATTATTTAAAAAAATTATGACAAAACAATCCCATATAATTTTCAATTGTATAATAAAAATATTTTTTACTGTGCCAAAACAAGGTATATGATAGTTTATGTTAATTTGAGTAAGTAAAAATAAATTTTACTCTCCCAAACTATGAAATAATCAACGTTTAAAAATAGCTCATGACTAAGGATAAACGTTCCGTTTTACTTGTATATCTTTTTCGCATTTATAAATTATTCCATGGTGATAAAAGACACGGCTATCCAAATTTGTTAATGGGATTGGTTATGAATTTTACTTTTCACTACTTTGATTTGAGAATTAATTTTATATAAATTTTAGGAAAATGTGAAAAAATATAGGAAAAAATATTGATAAAGAAACAGGGAAATTAAATAGATTATATTGATTTTCTTAAAAAAAAATTATGTAAATTTTCTCCTCAATTTTATTTTTCAAATACATTATTTTAATTTCAATCAAATAAAAATAAAAATATGTGAAGTTAGTTATATATTGCATAATGAAGTTGATTAATTATATAATAAAGTTGGTATTTTAATGGTTATATATCAATCACTAAGTTCAAGATCACTACTTTATGAGTTGTCATTTTGTTGGTAGCCAACCATTCCTGTCAAATTTTATCATAATAAAAGTCATCATTAAGGGATAAAAATTTTCTGTAGCTGTCCCTTTCTTCTTACAAACTTTTCTATGGCTTTGAGGAGGTTCATTGGCCTACCTGAGTAGAAGAGTTTTTCATTTTTTATCTATCGTTTGTTTCGTTTAATTTCATGACTGAAAACATGAAATTAGAACAAAATTTTGGCTTGGGTAATCATCATACACTTTGTGATTTCTTTGTTTCTTTTGCTAAAGGGATTACACCTAAAGGGCATCTATATGTTTATAAACCTTAAAGTTTGTAAGCTAATCTTTTTATTTGTTGATCCATTACCATTGATATATTCACTTTGGGAGGTATAATTGAGTCTTTTCTATGGTTGATTAAATGATTTTTACATTTGATATGCTTGATTGCGCAGAATCTTGGGTTAAATTCGAAATATGAATCTTGCTCTTACCAGTCGTATCACAATCTTATCACCCCAGTACATGACTGATGTACCTACATTCCACATCACCCTATTGTCCTGCATAACTCAGACTCACATTCATTTTTGGAAGAGGTAAGTGGTGGTGTTTTGGGTTTAGTGTTCATTGCGCAGAGTGGTTTACTCTCCTTCACATCTTCTGGTTCTTAGCCATTCAAAGCTCAAATTGCCAAGTATGATAACCTTCCGAGTCCTTAGGTATCGTGCCTCTCCCAATTTTACAGACCTCTTCCTACCGTTTGTGTATTGGAAAGCGAAACCTACCTCTCGTTTCCCTTACTGTGTCTATGTGATAGCACACATGACTCCTGTGGTAAGAATTGAACCCAATGGCTCGCAAGTCCTCCTCGCTCAGGATGATGCCATAGGCGATATTGTGGCACATGGCTGGGAAATTTTCATCAGGCAGTTTGAGGGTTATAACCTAGCCGTTGCACAGGCTTTTGCCCAGTCGTTTGATGGCTCCAAAGCTAAGATTGAGGATCTGCAGCTCGAAGCAAACGAGGATTCCATGGCACAAGCCACATGATTATCCCAAGAGGGAGAATGATGGTTCAAAAATGCCAAAATCGAGGGCGTCCCCTGGAAATTGCTTATGGTCTCTAAGAAAGCGAAGTGTTTCCAAAAAGGTACACCAATTACTCTCATCAAACCCTGATGGCACGATCTGCTTCTAATTCTTAAGCAATTCATAACTTGTGAGGGTAGATATGGCTTAGTTTTCTTGTATAAGGAACAAAGTAATTCAGATTTAAATTTCACAAACAAGAGACCAGGTAGACTTATATCTAGAATTGTGAGAAATCGCCAGCGAGATCATCTAAGCTCGATCCTAGTGATCGAGGTTGATGATCACTTGTCCGAGGATGAAATCGATAAGTTTCTTGCACAAGAGGATGTAGATGACCAGTTCCTTTGGAATGAAACTGATATTGAAGCTATACAATTTGGTTTCGTTTCTGAGCTACCTCTGTTCCTAAAAAAATCAAGAAGGCTTCGCTGGTATACGCCACGATCTGAAGAAAGTTGCAGAACAGACCAAAATTCCCTCTGTAAAATACACTCAGCCTCTACCTACCATAGCACATGTACACTGTGAAAATTGTCTTGATTGGGTCGAACGATACTACAGGGAAATACATTATCTCCAAGCACAATTAAACCATATGGTAGCTCGAAACTCTTTTCTTGAGAAGGAAAATGAAGGATTAAAAGCATGCGTTCGATCCAATGCTGTCAGGGAAAACAAAAGGTTTAAACACGTTGGTAATGTGATTATCAAGAACACAACGAATTTCAACACTATCATTAATTCAGACTTATCAGATGCTTCATTGTCTAATCTCTGAAATGGTAAAGAATTGTTTTGATTCTCTTTGATTTAATTCCGTTGAAAAAATAAAATAGATAGATTTATTTTGATTGTGTTTTTAATTTAAGACTAGCTACATAATCGTGAGATTCTGTAGCCAGTCTATTTGTAAATATTAGTTTTTACTGTTATCTAAAATTTAATTTTGTTTTATCATTTTCATGAAGACAACAATTATGATGCTATTTTCAAGGAGAATAAATCATGGATTAATGCGCTCCATAGCTTAGTAATTGCTTATTTTGATAAAGAAATGTCATTTATGTAATTATTTTTTGATGTAAGGATTCCTACAGGAGTATTCCTTTGTTATCCTAATTTTGTAAAGAAAACTTATTTTCAGGGATTATCCTCTATCTTGTATGATAAGAGGTTATTGATCCAAGAAAATTTTAAATAGTGGTTGTTGTTTAGTGTTAAGGACAACTTTTTTGGGACTACAACATGGACATGTAATTTTTTGGGAATTGATATGGGAAAACAATTCACTGTTGGCTTTAGACTTGTGTGAATTGTGCAATGCTTATTCCATTGCATTCTCTTGTTATTTCTATGTTATGAGTTGTCATTTCTGTCTATTTAGATTTATCCTTGTCTTCACATGATATTTCATATCGATGATTATTTGAATGTTGTCCAGTCTTCACATGATATTTCATATCGATGATTATTTGAATGTTGTCCATGATATGTTGGTTCATTTTGTATTCGTGATCAATCAATTATTTAATCATTTCTGAGTTTACTTTTAAAATTGAATGGTTGATAATATCAATACCTAGGATTGAAATTTCTTTTGTCTTCAGCCATTGATTATCTTAAGAGCACAAAAAAAATAGTTTTGTGTCTTTTTGCTGTTATAAATTCACTCCAAAAACATCAAACACCTCTTTGAATTTATTCTTGAAGTACTAGGGTTGTTCTGTCATAGGTTTCCCTTTAATGCATGACAAGTAGGAGCTCAAACAACACAAAAAGACAAACTCAATTTTGCTGATAAGCTAGAGGTCAGTTTGTGTTTTTTATTTATTTAAATAATTTATGAATGAATAATAATTGCATTATCTGAACGTTAATTAGCTTTGTCTGTTTTTCATCAAATCATTAAGATTATATTCATTCACTATTCAATAGTTTGATAGTTTTGTTCATTACAATAGGTTTTGCTTTCACTTGGTTAAAAAACATCACCTCAAACAATCACTTTCGCAAAGATTTGTTTAAACTTTGCAAATTGTATATCATCATTGTATATAAACAATCTTGTTGTGAATTTGTGATTAAAATCTTAATTGTTAATATTGTAGCTTTAGATTAATTTATTTCCTTTCATAGTTTTTAGGACCCTAGTTGGCTAACAGAGCCATTAAACCCGTCAGGTTAGATTATACCAAATGGATTGGGTTAATTAGACAACCTTAGACCGGATCTAACCTTCTAGTTGACGTTGTGTCACTTACGCCTGTCAATAAATGGCGCTAGAAGGAGGGATTGAAATTAATTGATGGCACATGGAGGTCGCAAGACCCCTTCGAATAATCATTCTCCTCTCATAATGCGTAGTCTCTCAGACACCAATGTTACACTTGAAACAACTACTACCTCAAACGATACCCCTAACATTCCCATCGAACCAGTGACATCAATTCCTCAAGGGATTGACGTCCAAGAAATTGTCCGCCAACCACTCATAAGAACTCAAAGTGCTTTATCCTGAATCAGGCAACCCGATAGACAACTTAATCAACCCCTTGATTTTACAAATCTTCAAGAACAACCTCAGGGAACTAGTCTGCCTAGAAACACTTTAGGTGATAATATTACCAATCCTACTGAAGCACTTATCCTTGGTGTTGGAGGATCTGGTATCCCACCATTCCCACCTGGTTCTTCTCCACCTTCTTTGGGAGGTGAATCCTTGGACGAAGGTAGTTATTCATCCAAACCTTCTCAACCTTCACCTCCACCAACTCCCATGGAAAACCAAAATAATCTTGCCAGACCTTGGCTCGATCAAGATGTTGTGGCTGTGCCTAGACCCCAACATCCATTGCCTAAACATCCAGAGAAATGGCTGCCCAAATTTGATCCAGATTCGAAGCAATCAACTGAAGATCACATCAAGAAATTTATGCTAGTCGTTAGACTCCGGAGCGTCGAACATGAAGATGTCATGTGCAGATTATTTCCCTACACTTTTGAGGGGAATGCCTCAACCCAGTATTTTTCCTAACAACTTTAGACCATCGTCGCTTGGGACAAGTTTGAAACCTGTTTTCTCTAAAAATTTGGAGATGATAAATCTACAGAAGTTTTGGTAATGGAACTCTCTAGTTTAAAGATGAACCCTAAAGAAAAATTTAAAGACTTTAACTAGAGATTCATAACACTGAAAAACAAAATCCCTGTAGATTCAATGCCCGCAAAAAACTTGATTGTTGCATATTACACTAAGGCACTACATAACAACATAGCCATATGGGTTAAAAGGTCCAAAAAGAACACGTTATTAGAATCTTTTGAGGAGGAAAGCCAGATTGAGAAAGACATATTGAGCTTAAAAGATGATCTAAGTAGTGAGGATGAAACAAATTCATCTTCTAAGAAGAAAATAGAAATTCTCACTAGGCCTCCTCAAGCTAAAAATCAACAAGAAACATTAGATTTGGAAAGTTTGCAGAAAGATTTCCAGAAATTATCCAATCAGGTCGTTGACTTGAAAAGATCTGCTGAGGAGGCATCTATAAGCAAAGGAGGTTTCAAACCACCTTTTAGAAAACCTTTTCCTCCAAACCGGCCAAACCCGACCACAAAAGGTCTAAATTTCGAAAGTTTACAATATGCTTTGCAAACAATATTGGAAGCACATGAAAATTTTGTTTATGCTCCTCTAGAAAAATAGGATGATACAACTGAGGAAGAAGCACATGTTGAGGAGGATTCTTCTCCTCCCATTTTTGGGCACTTGTCGAACAACATCTTTCAAGCAAACTTCGAAACTGTCCATCCCTATAACACTAGAAGTAAAACACAAAACAAGCCCTCACCCGAAACAAGTAAAAATGTGGTTTCCAAACAGCCAAATCAAACTGAAACAACACAAAATCTAGCTGCCCCCGTTTTAGAGTATGATTTAATTGAATATTTGAAAAAATTAAGGGCAAATATTCGTGTTTTTGAATTGCTGAAATTTCTACTTATTTTGCAGAAAATGCTCCAAAGCATTGGTGAAAATAGTAAAACGAATGATGTTAGCAGCAAAAAATTAGCAGAAATTGACTTAAACACATCTAAAAATTTCCCAAGTAAAAAGATATATGAAAACCAATATAAAAGGGACATATTAGGAAAAACTATAGGAAACTTAGATAAAACTGTTTCAGGTATAGGAATAAAAAATTAACAGAATTTTGTTGTTTCTACACGAAAAAATGTACCTCTTTTTTATTAACTATTGAAATTTTAAATAGGAATGTACACAATTGTATGGTTGACTCTGGTGCATCATCAAATGTGATGCCTCTGTCTATATGCGAGAAAATTAATGCCGAAGTAAAACCTTCTTATTTAAAGATCATCCAGTTAGATCGAACTAATGTTAAAGTTATTGGTGAACTCAAAAACATGTTGATAAGATTATCGTCCAATCCCAAAGTTCATCAAGTAATCGATATTATTGTTGTTGACATTCCTGAAGTTTATGGTTTGTTTAAGTAATCGATATTATTGTTGTTGACATTCCTGAAGTTTATGGTTTGTTTTTGAGTAGAGATTGGTCAGAACAGTTGCACGGATATTTCGCTACAGACTGGTCTCATTTATGGCTTCCAAAAAATGGACAGCTCAACAAGATCAGAATAAACAGATAACGTTACCTTAAGTACACTGTGACAGATCTGAACGACCCAAATGAGCCTTTTGTTACCACTGCAAATTTTATTGAAACGCAGGGAATGAACACTTTTTTCGGTAATTTCATGACTGAAACTTCCTCTATCACTGATACAGAACAACAATCTAAAGTTATAGCCTATACTCAGGCACCAACTTTGCCAAATATTCCAAATATTGCTAATGACACACAAATTTGGTCTCTATATTTTGATGGATCCAAATCCCGAGAAGGGGCAGGTGATGGTTGTGTACTCATCGAACCTATAAGTAATAAAACATTTCTTTATTTTCGATTAGAGTTTGAATGTACTAACAACACAATAGAGTACAAAGCACTTCTGTAGGGACTAAGGAAGGCACTAGACATGAACATGCACAAATTGGTAGTATTTGGTGATTCAGAAATAGTAGTCAAACATGCAAGAAATGCAATACATTGTTTGTCACTGCATCTGAAGAATCACCAAACCGAGGTATGGGGTTTAATGAACAAATTTCTAGCATTTAATATAAATTCCATTCATAGGATGAGTAATTCAGAAGTTGATTTACTAGCCAATGTTGCTTCTAAATTGTTTCTTGCTAAAGGTCTTTCTCCTAACGCGTTCTCGATCGAACTTTTATTCAGGCCATTGATTCCGAACAACATAAAAATCTGGAGAGTGTTTGAGTATGATCAACAGATCATAAATTTTTTGCATATGGAAGACATCTTCCAGGATGAAGTTATTTATTAAAGCACTCACTATGAGAATCTTCGAGACTTCACGGTAATATCCGATCCTCGATATATAGAATCATCATTCGGGATTGTAAATTAGATCCCCAAATCTATTGTGAGATTAGAGAAATTTTATGACCTACATGACAAGTTTAGAGGGGTAGTCAATTGCAAAACAAATAGTTCATCTTTGTTGTACAAAACTGTAAATTTAGGAACACGAGATAATCCTCAAAATATTAATCTGGGAAAGGAGTGTTCTGAACAAGAAAGGTCTGCTTTTATAAAATTATTCAAATAATTTAAAGATGTATTTGCTTGGAAGTACGATGATCTAAAAACTTTCGACCCAAACATCATACAACATGTAATCTCTATGAAACCCTAGACTCAACCTTTCCAACAAAAATTGAGGAAAATGCATCCTAAATTGGAGCCTATCCTGAAAAGGAAACTAAATAAATTACTTACTGCAAAGATAATTTTTCCTGTTAGGCATACTCAATGGGTATCTAAATTAGTCCCTGTAAGGAAGAAGAGTGGAGAAGTTCGACTTTGTGTCGATTTTCGAAATTTAAATCGAGCATTTGATAAAGACAACTACCCTGTTCCTCCAATGGAACAAATTCTGCAATAGGTGTCTAATTCTGAAAGACTATCTTTATTAGATGGTTTCTCAGGTTATAACCAGGTCCTTATGTCCCCTTCAGACCATCTTAAAACCACCTTTCGTACCCTGTGGGGCACTTATGCCTACAAAAAAATGCCTTTTGGATTGATAAGTGCTGGTGCCACTTTTCAGAGAGCAATGGACATTGCTTTCCATGACCTCATCAACCAATCAGTTGTGGTCTATCTTGCCGATGTCATTGTCTTTTCAAAAAACAAGAAAGATCACCTGTCTCATCTTAGGGCTATGTTAGAACGATGTCGCAAGTTCGACATATCACTCAATCCTAAAAAATCAGTCTTTGTGGTAGTACAAGGGAAACTGATTGGGTTTATAGTCTCTAAAGATGGAATGATAATCGATCCTGAGAGAACCCAAGCCATTTCCAAACTTCCCCCTCGTTCTTCCAAAAAGGTCATGCAATCCTTTTTGGGTAAAATTAATTTTGTGAGATGATTTGTCCCAAGTTTTTCTGAAATGGTTAGACCTATACAAAATCTAATTAAAAAGGATTTTTTATATAGATGGGGACAATAAGAAAGTAAAGATTCCAATTCAATTAGAAAATCCATAATAGAAGCACCTTCCCTGATGAGCCCCAATTTTTCTCAGGATTTCACTCTATACACTTTTGCATATGACAGATCCTATGTTGCTGTGCTTACACAGAAAAATGTTGAAAGCAATGAGATACCCATTTCCTTCATGAACTCTGCTTTTAAAGGAGCAAAACTTAATTACCCCATGGTAGATCAACAAACATATGTTGTTTTTAAATCAGTCAAACACTTCAGGTTTTCCTATTGAAATTCAAGACCAAAGTTGTTGTTCCTTACCCTGTTGTAAGAAATCTGTTAGTACAAAAAGAGATGGGTGAGAAAAGGGAAAATTGGATGACATCACTTCAGGATATGATTTTGAAATAACCCCTGCCAAAATTGTTAGAGGTCAAGGCCTGTGTAAATGAGTGGCTGATTCAGTTGAGAAATCAGAAAGTCAAACAAATGCATCAACTATAAATCAACATGATGAGAAACATATCAGTTGTACACAAACTGTGCCAAATTCCTGGTATGAGAATATTATATTTTATTTATTGCATGGATCTTCTCCTTGCAATCTTGATCCCAAAAACAGAAGAGAATGTAGGCTTAAATCTTCATCTTTCCAATTAATCAATGACATATTATTTCGAAAGAACTTTAACGGTGTTTTTAAGCATTGTTTAGAAAAAGAGGAGTTCGAAAAAGTGTTGGCTAAACTTAATTCCGATGATGTCGGTGGTCATTTTGGTGGAGATACCACTATCCACACAGTGTTAAGGGCTAGATACTATTGGCCTACCTTGTTTAAGGATGCCCATATGCTATCCGACAAGTGTATAATCTATCAAAAGGCTGTAGGACAGGTGAAAAAGGCAACTTTTCCTTTGCAACCCGTTACAGTAGATGCCCCTTTTCAGCAATGGCTCCTAGAAATTATAGGACCAATCAATCCCCCTTCCTCGCAAAAACACAAGTACATTCTCATGGCAACAGACTATTTTACGAGATGGTCTGAAGCATTACCTTTAAAAGTGGTCAATACAAATTAGGTAGTGTCATTTATGAAATCCCATATTATCACTCGATTCGGCATATGTAACATACCCAACCACCCAAAGGCTGGGCCATGCTACCTACAAGCCCACCCTTTGACTTCATACTCTTACTGATACCTTCTTTCATTAATAAGAACACATAAGATACAAGTTTTAACGACATGCACAACAATATCCAACAAGCATGTATAATCTAAGATTTAGTTAAACGATAATTAAAATACATAGCGGAATACATTCATACAAAGATAATAACATCACAACAGAGAACAATTATCTTTATAAAAAGGTGACCCCAATTGGTTGTAGACCAAGGACATTCCACCCAACCATAGACACCACTGCTCCAAATCTCAACAATAGTGTCACCCCCGAGCCAAGGCTACGAATCCACAAGGACGGTTCCAGAGTGTACTTGGGTTCCCAAACCAGTTAGCTCTCAAGCTCTCATAGGTTTCCCAACACCCAAAACAATCCAAGTACCCAGCTCTCTTCCACCCAACCTGTACCACCCAAGAGAATTGACCTTCACCCTTCTCTGCCACGCAGTCCCTCAGGTAGTCCTTCTCCTTTTTCCAGGGTCTCCAACACAACTGGTCCAAAATGTCAATGCTGGAACTCTCAAGACTCACAGTTGTGAGAAAAACAGAGCACAAGCCAATGCATATCAAACATACAGGCCCCAAGTCACGACTGGATTACACCAACGACCATTACAACCAACTATCTCATGGCTAATATTCAGTAGTTCGATTCCCTTTCCCAAGCCAAGACACAAATGAGGGTGGATAAATGAATGGGTGAGTGAGTGCATGAAAGTGCGTGAGGGAAATGAATGCATGTACAAGAAAATCAACGAACAAGCCATCAGTCCAACCCCCCCATCAGACCAGAGGTGGGCTTAAGTAACTTCGTGGGGAATCAAGAACCTCCTGGCCTTCCCCAGGAAGCTCACATAACCGATCCCCTCCCTTAGGAAAAAAGGGTAATTAACATAGGAATA
>CBVK0102402350.1:0-11917 GCA_900067695.1 Picea abies
GAGGCATTTGGATGAGTGACTGAGCTATTTAAAAACATGATTCAAATCATTATATCAACCTTGATTACTCACAAAAACGATATCAAATTTTCATACCTGTATAGCAATGAGGCTGCTTGATTATGCCAGTTTGGAATTGACAACGACCATGGATGATTCCACGTTTTTGAAAAGGAAGGAGCTGGTTGTATTTTTCTTTTTATCTGTTGCTTGGAGCTAGTTTCTTTGACTGGTTAACAATGCAATTTGATCTTCCAGTGATTGAATTCTTGATTGGAGTATGGGAACATCAATGTAATATCGTTCCAACCATGAATCGCATTGGTCACAGGATGACTATGTGGGTTTTGAAAGAGTAGGAGAGGGTTTGGTCAAATGACCGAGGGTTTCACGGGGCAATTTAATACCAGGGTAGCTAGGGTCATTCTTTAGGAAGGGGGGAAGGTTTTTCACGAAATCATAAGGTGGTTTAGGACACAAACCCTACGATTAAGGATACTCATCGGCTAAACAACGTTCAATGTCAAAATCAGAATCCTCACTCAGAACTATAGGTTTTGACTCAACAGAGGGTTTAGGCTTGTTCCTGGCCATCTGTGAAATCAAACAAGTTTTCTTTTTACCCTTAGTGTTAACAATAGGGTTTGACTTGGGATTTTTTCTCACAGGCTTTTTAATAATCTCGGCACTCTTAGTTACAACATCGGGTAAGTCGATAGGAGGGTAGGCCGAAGGCTTAGGAGAAGGCAATAGGATATGAAAGGGCACCGGGGGTACAGCCTTGACTTCACTCACCACAGGTTTGTCAACCTGTATAGGGTTTGGATCCTCAAAACCATTCCGAGCAACGAAAGTTCTCCAACTATCACCATGCAAACCCAAATGATAAACAACGATAAGCTTAATAAGCCCATAGTGGAACAGACTACTGTCAGCCTGCTGCCTTTTGAACCTTTACGACATTTTATACAGGCTACGATGAAAATAAAAGGGCATATTGAGCGGATATCCCATAAAATTCATAAGCAAACGCAGGTGGTAGAGAAACACAAGTTCGTATCGACCTTCACAGGTCACGAACTATTTGATTACCATCAGAGTATCGTGCCATCATGGTTTAAGTGCAGAGATGGGCATACCTCTGTCACAAGAGGTGACTTTGCACGAGAGGAACAACAGTGTCCATGGGACCTCCTCGACCTTACAATTCTTGAACCAATGTTGTCCTGTGGCAGGTAACCCCGTGGCAAAACTGATAAATTTCTCATCAATTTCCAACTGTATGTCACCCACCTTGGCTCTACAACCATCGAAGGTCATGGAAAACTATCGTGCTACATAGATATTAAAACCCTCAAATCGTTTCACGAAGGTAAGCCATCCGTTTTCCTCCAAGTCTTTGCAGGCATTGTCAAACATTAACAGGGCTTGGTTGCCGTTTGTCTTGATCTGCACGACTGGTGCCATGGAGCCAAGCACATGGTAAACTGAGGGTTTGGATCACAATACACACACAGGAGCAAAGATGCGCGTTGCTAACAGAAGTGAACGGTGATAAGTGGTAGGTATAAATTCCATCGTGCGAAGGTGGTGGAGTTATTTATTGCCATGCATAACAATTATGGTCAATAGTACCACCGCTGACGTTCATAGCTGTTATACCCCCTATAACATAGTTTAACACTCACGTCATTTGACCAAGCAATAAAACAAAGGTAAGTGTATAAACAAACGTGTTTAATCAACGTTATACCAAAGTTTGAAACCATCAATCATACAATTTAAAACTAATAGCATATGTTTAACCATGCGCCAATGTATTGTAACAACTCATGTCCATAATTTAACCAAGGTGCCAATAGGTATTCATATAATCAACATAGGTATCATATTCAGAAAGATATGAAATATTTAACCATAACACCCATGTATCTTATGAACCCAAAAGGTCAAGTAAATCAAATAAAAATGCAAATCCAAATATTAATGCATTTCAAACTCAATGAAACCCAGTCACACAATCAATATAAGAATATCCAATGAGTATAGTTCGAAAGTTCTGCTAGCTACATAATGATAAACAAAAGGTAAGCACAATAGGCATATCGACAAAAAGATAATGATAGTTTAGATAGTGATCGAAATACGACTTCGAAAGATTAGGTTTTCACGCTTAGAGTCGTGAAAACAAAACGAAAATAAGTGTGTAAATGTCGTAAAAATGAAAATGTCGTTGAAAATTGCGACGAAAAATTGATGTTTGTAAGACATAGGTGTAGGCAGCTTATAGGATCATAAAAAAATGTGAATTGGCTGCCAACACCACCCTCCCCTGAGCGCAAGGGTTTACGCTACCATATCAGCCAAAGGAACAAGAAACATTCCTTCTTCTACTAATAAAACCTTGATCCATAGAGGTATTTTCTACAACATTCCTCCTCTGTTTCCTTCTCTGAATACAACTTTGACTTTAGAAAAGGCTTGATTGTTTTCCGCAACAAGCTCCATAATATAACCTTCCAAAATAGTGTGCACCCATAAGTCCATAGCACAAGAGATCTAATGATCTAGCCTATGAAGAGCCTCTAAACTCTCAACAATCCAACTATATATATTTTTTATCCGATCTTTGTATTCTGGGGCTTCTTGTAGCCGATCTATCCAGTAAAATAACTCTTCAGAGAACTTAATCAAAAAGTTTTCGTATTGGTCACTAGTAGGATCTGAATAGAAAATAATACTTTTTACAACCCTAAAGTTTTTATGATGCAACTCAGCTTCCTGTTGTATGAATGTGTCACACTTTATTTCCCACCAATTCTCAACATCAGACTTGTATATCTGATGAGGCATCCGCTAAAATCTCCCTTTAAAGCTCGGTCCTGAAAATGAAACCATTTGTTGGCATAAAATCGAGACTAGTGTTCTTGAAGGTTACCAACAAAAGGCACCACTGTAGTCTAGGAACATTGGCATATTCAACCTTCTACAAGGGAAGGAGGTGTTACTCGAAGCATGGCCAAGATAGTGTGATGAATCAAGCTAAGGAGAATGCAACATCAGACCTAGTTTTACACTACTCATACTCATATATTAACGCCCAAAGACATACAAAGACAATAACTGGATTCTAGATAAATAAGAAAAAAAGTAGTTTATGCAATATACACATAGATCCATTCACAACATAACAAATCAACTTAAAATAAATTTTAGGGCCCAAAACATTCCATTGTATTATCAACTTCAATACCAAAATCACTTTTCAACATGGTTCTCGAATAAATTATCTTGCGCAACAAGATCTAACTCCTTATGACTCATTACAGACCCAAAATGTTTTTTCAAGTGCAACAAGAATACCAACATGAATCATTACAATATCTGTATATGATTATGATAACATGATCCCAACTCAAACAAAATCAACAAAGCTATTCTCTTTATATCTCATCAACACCCTGGTATCTTAACCCCTTTTCCGTTACATTGTCTTCTTATTTATAATTTTCCTTTGTTTCTTCTTGGATTCCTTCTTCCGCCATCTTCTCGGCTTCTCTCTAGCGCCCAATGCTTTTGAACTTTTTTTTGTCGGTTTTCCAACTAGATCACCTCGTTTTTGACTGTTTTTGCTGCTTTTACGCTTTTAGTTAGTTCTCGATGCTTTTAATATTCTAGATGGGCTGTGACTCTTTCCCAAAATTACGACATATTCAAAACGAAGTGCCCAACATGCATCTTCATAAAAAAAAGGTCCTTGAAATCCTGTTTAACATGTGAAAACTAGATGCCAGGGTCAATTTAATTAAAAATGGCATTAAATAACAATAATATCAAATAAAACCCACTTACTTGGTCTCAATGTGAAATTTTTTTTTTTTTATTGCTGAAAAAGTTATAAAAGAAACTTACCATGGTAAAAACTCATTCTTCATTGCAAAGAGAGGCGAGTGGAGAGATTTAGAGAAAAAGATCTCTTGCAAGTGAAAGTGTCCAGAGCTCATTGTTGAGGATTGGCTCAACCATTCAGTTGGCCATCAGATCCAGCTAAAAAATAGGAATCCCATATTCATTTTATTTGTGTTTTTCATGGAGTTTGGTGGGGAATGAGCAGCCCACAAGCCATATTAGCTAGTGACCAAGAGGCCCAATTTTTTGGGTTTCAATGCATATCTTCCTACAAGTGTCACACATCTCATCATGTGATGGCTATAGGTCGTCATGTGATGACCCATGAATGTGACTCGACTCATGAGGTCATGCGTAGAGGGTTTGAGATGTTTTCTTTGACGGGACACGTGTTGGGTGATTTTTTCCTAACAGGTTTCTTGTTTTTATGTTTCTTATATGTGTGTAGGTAACCAGACAAAATGATTGAGTGGAAAGAGAGAGCCCATGAGGCTGATTACTTTGCTGCTCAGGGAGATGCAACTAACCTTGCATTTCTTTGATATTATGGGTTATTAAAGTTATCTTAATGCCCATTGCTAGGATCCCATGAGTACTTAGTGCACCAACGAGTTCAACATTGGGACCTTGACCAAGAATGGTTTATTATCTAGGGTAAAGTGTTACAGCTGGACATGGACGGTGTGCACTTCTATACTAGATTGTCCTGAGGGGTATACCATGGTAGGTAGATTATTCACCAGGTGGAGATGATCGATCCATGATGGAATTTATTGAGCAATATGGTTGGTACAGTTCCCATCAGATGAGCGTCAAGATACCAATCTAAGATATTATAGATTTTCCTCTTAAGACCATCCTATTCTGCATAAACTATGCCAGGGGATATACATGCTTGCATTTAGTATCAAAGTCCAACATGTAGGTGGAATTGATGTGCCTAGAGTCAACAATATTCAACTGGTGTGAGGGAGTCTTAGCTAACATGAAGACCCAATTGTCTCGATGAAAGAGGGGAAAGAAAAAAAAAAAAAGGTATGTCTCCCTCTTGGTGGAAATTTTCATGAAGCAAGCACCTTAATTGAGGCCCTGAATAGTGATGGGTGAGCTAAGGCCTCAATATCCATGGATGACATTATATGCTGAGTATATGGGAAGAGTTCCAAGAGGTCATCATCCAGACCGCTCGGGACCGATTTCAACATTTGGTGGCATCACCAAATTGTCAGTATAGAGGATTTCCCCTATTAGGGGACCGACTTCCGACATGATCCAAATCTTTCGCTCCCCCCATGGGTAACATTTTTTGGTTTTTACATATTTCCATTATTTTTTTGTATTTTTGGAATATAAATTGTTTTTTGTGGGTGCAATGTAATTGAAGCAATTTTATTATATCGCAAATGTATGACCGAAGTGTCCAGAGGGATGGGGCCGAGGTTGTCATCGAAGCAATGATGAGGAGTCATTAGTGGGGGAGGGAGGTGACAACAACAAAGAGTTTCATTGTGTCTGGTGCAAATTAGAGGGGATGACCATGGGAGTCTCCCCCATGCTAGAGAATGAGATGCCCCCACACCTGTAACGTCATATGGAAGGTGTCTCCCACCCATTCCAATGACTTCTCCAGAAGGTGGCTTGAGCAGTATTATGCTACCATGGTGACCAATATCAAGATGAATAGACCATGTCATCCTCATTTTGTACTAGACACATATGTTAGTCAGTCAACAGTGTTTGTATCAGGAGGCCAGTAGAGCCTCAAATTTTGTATATGCAACTCATTTTTGAAGGATGTAACAAACTTTGTGGATATATATACATATGTTTGGTTCAGATGCTACCTATGGATGTCTAGTGATGTGGCTAATAACCCATATTTATGTACATGCATGCTAAAAACTTAATTTAATGAGACAAGTTCCAATCTCACACATAATTAGCCAACGAATCATCCAACCTATTAGACCCTCTTAAAACATGACAATATTTAATGTACTCAAAGTAGCATTCAAGAAGGTGAACCCTAAAATACTTATGCAATAGGATTGTATGTATGACGCTATATGTGCGATTCAATTGTGAGACCACAAGCTGGGAGTCCAACTTGACAACTAAATGACGTATTCCCAAGGCAAGAGCCTCAAACAATAGTTTAATGACAACACTATATTCCACAATGTTATTAGTGGTAGTACCAAGGTAAACACTTCTTGAACTCACGAGCTCGTCAACGGGTGAAAAAATCACCCAAGCAATGTAAGTGATATTCCGGGTACTACGGTTGGTGCCATTAGCATATCCCACATAGACAGAGGAGGATGATGACATATGAAAGTCAAGAATAAAGCATGATAAGTAGCTAACCGAGATAAGAAATCCATACAAAAATCAAATCACATCACTCCAAAACCAAAACACACATATGTATAGAAGAATACAAATGTTACCACTTTACACCAAGTAGAGCCCATTGCTAGGCTCAATCCAAGGATCTTTTTCATAATCTATGAACTCATGAACTAATATTGGAATCATATGTCTTACCATGCCAAGGCCATGCTGCATAGGAATTAATTTCTACAGTCAAAGATACTCATCATGAGTAGTCTCGTGAGCTGTGGAATATCCTTGATGGGATCCATCAAGACATGAAGGACGTATGAAATGTGAATCTTCAATGAAGTAGAGAATTCATTGGAAAGTTTGGAAAAATATAACCAAGGTGGAAAAGGGTCAATACTAGGAGGTCTACTGGGTACCCTAGGCAATGCCCCTAGTCCTGGATCACGACTCATCATGCTTACTCTCGTGGGTTCCAAAATTGGGAGGATGGATTCTAAATGAATGAAAATGGTACATACAAGTGAGATCCACTCTTATCAATTGTTCTCTCCATGGGTAGTGTTAGACAATTGAGAGGGGGGGTGAATCAGTTGTTACTGTGCTTAAACAATTATATCAATTTTTAAATTCATTACAAAACTCTCAATGATGATCACAATAAATAAGAAATAGAGTATTCAACATCAATCGCACACATGTACAACACTGAGACAGATATTCCCGAGGAAACCCATAAACAGTGAAAACCTCTTCTTCTTTATATGATAATTATCTTCTATACATTATCATTCTTATGAGCACCAAATCATAATAAGGCTACCACCTCTATATTGCAAGCTGCTACTTGTTGAGAGCACCAACTCTCTAGTTTCTCTAACACCCACCAGAAGGAAGTACCAACACCCTGAATGTTCCAGCACCAACTGGATGGAAGCATCAACTTCTAGTCATATAGGCACCGACCTATATATCAAAGAACCAATGTTCTCCCTTGCACCACCCTGCCACCCTGGTTTCTCTGGCTGCAACCAGATGGAAGCTATAACTCCCTGCATTCAAGAACCTACTTGAAACTCTGAGGACAACAATCCTCCCTAACACCTCCCATCCACCCAGAAATATAAAACTTTGCTTTCTGTGAATTTATTACAATGATTCAATAGTTGTTATTGGCTTACCAGGATTATCACTGTTCTTCTATGCTGCTCTGCTCTGCCTACATCAGTGTCTTCCTGCTTGCACCCTCTTCAACTTTCTAATCTTCTCCTCTATCTCAGCATGCACACCTCATATTTCTCTTCTTCTCATGGATATGCATTTCTGTTCTTTTCTTCTTCTATGCTTCAACTACTACACCTCATGCTTCTACACACATGCACTACTCTCAACAACAACAACATGATCCCTTCTCTGGTCTCCATTTTTATAGTCTCAGTGCACCTTGTGCCTTCTACATGTGCTATTCCACTACATGCCGTTCCTACATTCATCATCACTCACACTTCTCATGAGGTCCTTTGGCTTCACTTGCTGTAACAATCTTCGACCCCCTTCCATATGTCAATAGACTCTATGATGTGTCTACACTCCATTGACAGTGGCCTCCAGACTCTTCATCTTCTCTATCAATCACCCTGAAGACTCTTCGAATTCTATGGTAGATGCCATCACTTCGTTCTGGTAGTTACAACCAGTCAAGTATGGCTTCTTTGGTTGTTGGAGTCTTTGAACAGTTGATATCTTGCTGGAAGGTGAAACCAAAGATCAAAGGTTCCTTGTGAATGATCCCTACGTGAACTGGTACCAGGTGTAGGATGCCTCTCCAAAATACCACTGGTTGTGACCACAGGCCTAATAAAAAAGGCTCTTTGCAACTTGTGTTTCGGGGGTTCTGCCGTGAGTCTCCTTGACTCCTTCCTTTGGAATTCCCGATACCTGGAATGGAGCCTTGCTATGCTAGCTCCTTCCATTCACGTGACAACCTGTAATGACCAAGCGCTTATCCATAAAGGGCTTTCACAATTCGTAATTCGGGAATCCTATGTTGAGGCATCTCGACTCTCGCATGTCGCAATCCCTGAAATGGAGCTTAGAAAATGCTATCTCCTTCCCCTCACTTGACCACTGACGGTGACCACAACCTACGCCAGAAGGCGTTTCACATTTCACATTTTGGGGATTCTTTGATGAGTCGTCTTGACTCTCCATGTCACAAACTTCAAAATAGAGATTGGCTTCTCTAGCTCTACTCTCTAGCTCTCGACGATGTGACCATGAGACATGACCACTGGCTAGCCATTTGAGCACTTCTCTCTTCAGATCAACGGTCCATGATCCATGGTGATCATATGACTATCCTCCCACCAAGAACCTCAACTTTCGGGACTTTGGGGGAGTGTTGATGCTAAAAATCTTGAAACTAAACTCCCAGAATGACGTCACTCGATGACATGACATGATCCATGTGGTTGCCATGTGTCACTTAGAATTGTGATTTCCAGGTTCCTGAAATGCCGAATCATATTGACACTTGTCATTGTCTAATCATGCCATGTGTCATTGCTGACGTAGTATTCAACCTGCCCTTTCTGACGTGTTCTTCCACATTCACCTCCTGGATCTAATGACCCAGATTTGTCCTTGATCCAATGACTAGGATTATTTCACGATTTGCATATCGCAAGTTCGAGAGGTTAGGGAACCCCATTCCTTTGACTTTCCAGTCAACGAAAGGATGATCTTTCACCACGTGTCCTTCTTGGATTGATGGTCTAGATTTGTCCTTGATCCAATGGCTGAGATTATATCATGATTTCATATATCATGAGTTCGAGAGGTTAGGGCACCTCCTTCCTTTAACCTTTCATTCAGCGAAATGATGATCTTTAGCCATGTGTCCTTCTTGGATCGATGGTCCAGATCATTTCGCGATCTTGCATATCGCGAGTTCTAGGGGTTACAACACCACCTTCCTTTGACTTTCCAGTTAGCGAAATGCTGATCTGTGACTACGTGTTCTGCCCGAAGATGGATGATCCTCCTGCTTTCGGGATTTTGTAAGGCCACTTCTCCTTTCACTTTAAAGAATGTGGAAGTTCTCCTGGATCCAATGATGGTTGGACCCCGTGCTCGGATCTAACGCCCGAGATCTGTCCTCCATCTATGCGCTCCTCCTATCTGGACTTACGATGTCTTCCGAGCCTGTTTTCCATCGGTGTTCTTGCCATTAATGACAAGCTCACTCCCAACTGTAAACATTCCAACAATCTCCCCCTTTGACATTGATGGCAACCCCGAATGACTCTGCTAATCTGTTTGGACCTCCAGCTATAGCATTCGGTCTAGACCACTCCACTCCTTTTCTCCCCCTTTGACATCAATGTCAAAGAAAACATGCTCCCCTTTAGTTGTTACAATACTTCGTCGGAGGTATCAGATATGCAACCAACACATACTCCCCCTAACAGGATGGACTCTCTTATGTGTGAGACGTGATGAAACCTAGCTTCTGACGGAGATATTCAAATGGTGTCTTGGCTAGGGGTTTAGTAAAGATGTCTGCAATTTGTTCTTTGGTTGGAATGTAATGAACCTGAACAATCTTATTGGTGATTTTCTCTCTCATAAAATGGTATTTTATAGGAATATGCTTGGTTTTGGAACGAAATACAAGATTCTTTGACACACTTATGGCACTAGTGTTATCACAATGAATTGGGATCGATGTAGTATATTTTACCTCCATGTCTACAAGTGTCTGAATCATCCATAATACCTAAGTGCAACAAGTAGCAACAACAATGTACTCTTCCTCTGTAGTTGATAAAGAAATGGAACCTTGCTTTTTACTCAACCACGCTACTAGAGAATCTCCTAGGAAGAACACACCTCCACTCGTGCTTTTCCTTTCATCCATGCAGTTAGCCCAATCAACATCTGAGTAGACTGATAATTGAAAATTTTGATTCTTAGGATACCATAGGCCATAGTTCATTGTTTCTTTCAAATATCTGAATATTCTTTTGACAACTAGCAAATGACTCTGTTTGGGTGTTGCCTGATACCTTCCTACTATTCCAACAACATGCATTATGTCTGGACGAGATGCTGTGATATACAATAGGCTGCCTATCATTGACCTATATGAACTTTGATCAACATCAGGTGAGTCACTATCCTTGCTTAATTTGCATCCAGTAACCATAGGTGTGCCCATAGCTTTAGAACCTTCCATTTGAAACCTTTTCAACATTTCTCTTAGATATTTTTCTTGAGAAAGAAATATTCCTTCAGACTTCTGAGTAATTTGCAGACCAAGCAAAAATGACAGCTCCCCTATCATAGACATTTCAAACTTAGACTCCATGGAAAAAGCAAACCATTGTAGCAATGAATCATTATTACATTCGAAGATGATGTCATCTACATAGACCAACACGATGAGTAAGTCATTACCCTATGTTTTGATATATAGAGTGTTGTCAACTGTTCCTCTCTTGAACCCTTTGTTTTGGAGATACTTATCCAGTCTGTAATACCAGGCACGAGGAGCTTGTTTTAATCCATATAAGGCTTTCTTCAGCTTGCATACTAGGTCAGGATTATCTATCAGTTTGAAACCCTCTGGTTGTTCCATATAAACTTATTCTTTTAGATATCCATTTAGAAATGCTGACTTGACATCCATTTGATAAACTTTAAACCTTTTATGACAAACATAGGAAATAAATATTCTGATCGCTTCTAGTCTTTCTACTGGCACAAATGTTTCATCAAAATCCAATCCTTCTATTTGAGCATAGCCCTTATAGACCAATCTTGCTTTGTTTCTGGAAAATTGTCCCTTCTCATTCATTTTGTTCTTAAAGATCCATTTGGAACCAATGATATTTTTACCTTCAGTTCTAGGAACCATTTCCCACGTATTGTTTTTCTCAATCTGATCAAGTTCATCATTCATGGCTTGAACCCAATGGTCATCTTTTCTAGCTTCATTAAAATTCTTGGGTTCCAGCATGGATATGAAGGCTATATGTGATTGTTCGATGTTTTTGATTATCTTTCTCCTGGTTTTTACACCTTTGTCTTTTTCACCAATTATTTGACTTGCAGGATGATTCTTTTGAGTGATTATGGAGGAGGAATTTAATGTTGTCTGCTGATTTGAGTCTGTCTAAATATTTGCATCTTCATATGGCTCAGAGTCTTCTTGTTTTGATTCTTGGACCTGTTTAGCCTCAACTTCATCTATATCCTTTGTTGTTGATTTGGTATTGTTCACCTCTCTTACTAGGATTCCTTCATCAACTTTTATGTCAATACAGTCAACCAATCTATGCAACCTCTTATTATAGCATCTGTATCCTTTACTGTTTGTAGCATACCATAAGAATATGCCTTCATCAGCCTTGTCATCATACTTGCCAAGGTTCTCATCATTATTCTTTATGTAACACTTACTCCCAAAGACTTTGAAGTGTTTGATTGAAGCAGGTCTCCCATACCACAATTCATAGGGTGTCTTGTTAGTGTGTGGTCTGAGGTGGGGTTTGTTAAGAACATGAACTGCTGTGTGTATTTCTTTTACCCAATAGGTTTGACCAATGTTCTTCTCATTCATCATTGACCTGGCCATTTGCTGCACTGTTCTGTTTTGCCTCTC
>CBVK0102402393.1:0-12492 GCA_900067695.1 Picea abies
GTTTTGGGAAGGTTACCATAACTTTCACTTGACACATCAAATTTTGGTCAGACATGTGGAATTGTAGAGAATACATATTAGAGTACTACAAGAATAAATTTCAGTTTCATAAGGGTTGAAATTTTAGGAATACATCATGAAAAAGGTTGGCCATCAAGACAATCTCAAAATTAGGGTTTTAAAGGTACACAACTTACACTTGGCTTAACTTTTGATTCAAATACCTAGTTTTGGTGATTCAAAATTTGTGATAAAGAGAAAAAATACGAGTATTATTATTTTTGTCCCACATAGAAAAGGGTGCTCCAAAAATTACTTCTTCAATTAAACCTATATAAATCTCAATGAGGACTCATGAAGAAAATGAAGATATACAAAACTAGCTTTTCAATTTGGAGAATCAAATTAATCAATTGAATGATAGGTTAGGGAAAAAGTATGATTTGATAAAGTACAAATACAAATGGAATTAAATATGGAAAATAAGATAGAAGAATTGCAAAATTCCATGTCAAGCATCTTGTTTTGTACCCTAGGTGAGAGATTCCCTCAAAGTGATACCAAGACACAAGGAAATCATGTATATGTGGAGGAAATAAATATTGAATCTTAAAATTGCCACCTTCAGATTTGCATCATCGAGGTTCCACTCGGCACCAAGGAACTAATTAATTCAAAATATTGATATGAGGAAGTTTGATGGTAAATATCCTGTAGCATGGATATTTTAGATGGAGCAATTCTTTGATCTACACGAAGTGACAACCTTACAAAAGGTAACTTTTGCATCCTTGTATTTAGAACTTGATCAATTTGTTTGGTACCAATGGATTTGTGAAAGAAAAAAATGATTATGTTGTATATTGGTCCATTTTTACAAATGAATTGATAGCAAATTATGGGGATACTAAGAGCAATACATTATTTAGTCAATTGATAAATATTCGATAAAAAGGTTCAATTACAAAGTACATTCAACAATTCCAAAAACTAAGTTTCAAGGTAAAGAACATTCCAGAGGATTAATTTGTTAGATGTATTTATGGGCACTTTAAAGGAGATCATTCAACACGAGGTGTGTCTCTTCAAACCTAAATCCCTAGAGCACCCTTTCAGTGTCACCAAAAAAGTTGAAAGTAAAAATATGGCTACTAGAAGAGTGACCACTAACAAATATAGAGAACACCATTTTCCCTCTCCTAACCTCACTCAAACTACAAGGTTGACACCTCAGCAAATGGATGAAAGAAGATCCAAAGGACTATGTTTCAATTGTGATAACAAGTAAAATAAGGGGTATAAATGTGGTAATAATAAATTATTCTACATGGATTGTGAAGAAGAAGATCAAAAATGGAACCATCGTCGGATATAGAACAAGAAGAGACTACCCCAAACATATATTGTCATGCATTGGTTGGCATTAGTACTCCACAAACCCTCAAGATAGAAATATATATCAAAAATAAAAAGGTAACAATGTTGATTGATTTTGGTAGTACCCATAACTTCATTAATTGCAAATTAGCAAAAATTCTCAATCGCTTTGTATTTCTAGAACCGAAGTTTCAAGAAATGATTTCAAATGGAGGTACCATAAATTATTCAAGGAAGTGTCATAGTATTAAGATCAATATGTGGGATTATTTGTTGGATAGTCCCATGATTTCAATCCAAATGGGTGGTGTTGATTTTGTATTAGGGGTCCAATGGTTATAGTCATTGGGAACATTGGATCTTAATTTTCAAGAACTTTTCATGAGATTTTCCTCAAAAGGAAAGGAAAATGAACTCATAGGTATCGCAAGGGAATCCCTCTAAAGTGATAATATATAACAACATGAAAAAAATACTCAAAATGGGACACCCTAGTGTACTTGCACAATTTTGCACACTTGTAATGTACCCAACCACCAGCAGGTTGGGCCATGCTACTTCAAGAAGACACTTCTTGGACTCATTTCAAATTTATGATACCAATTAATTATTAAAGAGATTTTCATGAAATTTTCCTCAGAAGGAAAGGAAAATGAACTCACAGGTATCTAAGGGAATCCCTCTAAAGTGATAATATCTAACAATGTGAAAAAATTACTCAAAAAGGGACACCTAGTGTACTTGCAAAATTGTGCTCGCTTGTAACATACCCAAACACCAGTAAGTTTGGCCATGCTACTTCAAGAACACACTTCTTGGACTCATTTCAAATTTAAGATACCAATTAATTATTAAGTAAAACTTCACGAGATTTTCCTCAGAAGGAAAGGAAAATGAACTCATAGGTATCCAAGGGAATCCCTCTAAAGTGATAATATCTAACAACATGAAAAAAAATACTCAAAAAGGGACACCCTAGTGTACTTGCACAATTATGCTCACTTGTAACGTACCCATCCACTAGCAGGTTGGGCCATGTTACTTCAAGAACGCACTTCTTGGACTCATTTCAAATTTATGATACCAATTAATTATTAAAGAAGCCTGAAAGAAATACATGCAATAATCAAGATTCATGATATACCATAAAAGAAATGAGCAATATTCCATGCACAACAATAATAATCAAGCAAGAACATTATGAATACATATCTTAGAGATAATAATTAATACATAGCAGAAATAAATATACAAGCATAGAAACACATGATAGAGACCACTTATCTTTAATAAAATCAATCACCAATTGAATGCAGACCAAGGACGTTCCACCCAACCTTAGACATTATTGTTCCAAGTCTCAAAAATCCAGGGCTATGAATCCCTCAACTTCCCAAAGCAGTCAACAATCAACTTCCCAAAGCAGTCAACAATCAAGCTCTCATAGGTTTCTCAACCACACAACAAAATCCAGTTTACCATCTCTCTTCCCTTCAGCCTGCACCACCCAAAGAAAATGAACCCCATTCATTGTCATGCAATCCATTAGGTTGTCCACTTCTTTATAGGGCTCTAGTGCTAGCATTCAGGAAATATCAATGCTAGAAACTCCAAGGATTCTTATATGTGGATAGTTTTGTCTCAATTGTCATTAATATCATGCACATATGCATCCATTCCTTTCTGGAATAATCATTAATTACCCACAACCAATAGAGAAATGGCTCCTTCCCCAACAATTTTTTCCCATGTTAAAAACCAAGAACAAGAAATCAATGAGGAATAATGAATGAATGATGAACCAAATGGTGAGCAACCCCCAAACAACCTAAAACAGGGGTTTATATATTTACATGAAAAATCAAGAACCACGTGGCCTTCCCCCAAGAATTCCATGTAACCACTTTTCCCCAAATAAGACCAATATGGGTAAATAAAATATAATATAAATACTTAGCCCCTTTATCCCCCCTCTCTTGTGGAATCATAGCCTCCTATCTATGTTTGTTTCCATCTTGCAACCAACAATGTATTTTATTAATTTATACCAAAGCATTACATTTCTTAGGCACTTCGACCCCTTTCAAATAAAAAAAATACATTATTAATATGGGGACTCAAAAGTAGGGATTTGCATTCCCCTCCCCTTTATTTTTGCAATGTCCTGAGTGCATATACAAAACATAAATCAAAATTTCAAAATTATTAAAAAAGTCGTGGGTACTTTGTCCACATGTCATCTTCATGCTCCCAAGTAGCATCTTCAGGACCGTAATAGGTCCACTAAACTTTTACCAGTTCTATGACTCAATTTCATATCATTTTGACTTTTCTATATGATATGTGCACTGGATGGACCTAAAATTCTCCTTCTAGCTCCACCTAAATCAAATTCCAATCAATAACATGGTTAGGATCATGTACATATTTTTTTAGAAAAGAGACATGCAATACATTACACACATTCATGGAAGCAGGAAATGCAAGCATGTATGCAATTGGACCTATTCTATCCAATATCTCAAGTGGATCACAGGATATGACCACTATCTTTGTACAGTTTCCCAACTTCAATGATATTTTTTCAGGATTCACTTTCAAAAGTGCATGCTCTCTCACTTTAAATTCTCTAGTTTTCCTATTCTTATCTGCATAACTCTTCTATACATCTTGTGTTTCCTTCAAATACTACTTATTTTTAACCATCTAGTCTTCCATATCCTTGAGAAAATCTAGCCCAAGTACTACTTTGTTTGTTGGGTTGTCCCAACTCATTGGAGTATTGCATTTCCTACCATAGAAAGCTTCAAATGGACTCATCTTCAATGAAGCTTGATACCCATTATTATAGTCAAACTCAACCAAATGCAAGTAATCTTCCCACTTAGATGGTCTATCCATCACATACATTCTTAAAATGTATTCAATCACTTGATTGGCTCTCTCTATCTACCCATCTTATTGTGGATGGTATGTTGTGATAAAGTTTAGATTTGTACCAAATCCTTTAAATAAACCCCTCTATAAATTTGAAGTAAATTATGTTTCTTTGTCTTAAACAATTTCCTTAGGTATTCCATGAAACCTAGCAATTTTCTTTATGTAAATTTATACAATATTAGTTGTCGTATGAGTCATTTTTATAAGGACAAAATGAGCATCCCTTGTCAATCTATCAACCACTACCATTATTGAATCGTGTTTCCTTGTTGTCCTGGGCAACTTAGTGATAAAATCAATGGCTACCACTTCCAATTTCTTCTACGGAATTGGTAATGGTTGTAGGAATATTGTTGGGTGTCTATGCTAGCTTTCACTCTCTAACATTCCATACATATGGAAATGTAATCAGCAACATCCTTCTTAATTCTAGGCCAAAAGAATTGGCTTCTTACTACTGCAATTGTTTTCTGATAATCAGGATGTCCGACATATGGAACATTATGCATTTCTTTTAATACCAAATTCCCAAGAATTCCATGTAACCACTTTTCCCCAAATAAGACCAATATGGGTAAATAAAATATAATATAAATACTTAGCCCCTTTATCCCCCCTCTCTTGTGGAATCATAGCCTCCTATCTATGTTTGTTTCCATCTTGCAACCAACAATGTATTTTATTAATTTATACCAAAGCATTACATTTCTTAGGCACTTCGACCCCTTTCAAATAAAAAAAATACATTATTAATATGGGGACTCAAAAGTAGGGATTTGCATTCCCCTCCCCTTTATTTTTGCAATGTCCTGAGTGCATATACAAAACATAAATCAAAATTTCAAAATTATTAAAAAAGTCGTGGGTACTTTGTCCACATGTCATCTTCATGCTCCCAAGTAGCATCTTCAGGACCGTAATAGGTCCACTAAACTTTTACCAGTTCTATGACTCAATTTCATATCATTTTGACTTTTCTATATGATATGTGCACTGGATGGACCTAAAATTCTCCTTCTAGCTCCACCTAAATCAAATTCCAATCAATAACATGGTTAGGATCATGTACATATTTTTTTAGAAAAGAGACATGCAATACATTACACACATTCATGGAAGCAGGAAATGCAAGCATGTATGCAATTGGACCTATTCTATCCAATATCTCAAGTGGATCACAGGATATGACCACTATCTTTGTACAGTTTCCCAACTTCAATGATATTTTTTCAGGATTCACTTTCAAAAGTGCATGCTCTCTCACTTTAAATTCTCTAGTTTTCCTATTCTTATCTGCATAACTCTTCTATACATCTTGTGTTTCCTTCAAATACTACTTATTTTTAACCATCTAGTCTTCCATATCCTTGAGAAAATCTAGCCCAAGTACTACTTTGTTTGTTGGGTTGTCCCAACTCATTGGAGTATTGCATTTCCTACCATAGAAAGCTTCAAATGGACTCATCTTCAATGAAGCTTGATACCCATTATTATAGTCAAACTCAACCAAATGCAAGTAATCTTCCCACTTAGATGGTCTATCCATCACATACATTCTTAAAATGTATTCAATCACTTGATTGGCTCTCTCTATCTACCCATCTTATTGTGGATGGTATGTTGTGATAAAGTTTAGATTTGTACCAAATCCTTTAAATAAACCCCTCTATAAATTTGAAGTAAATTATGTTTCTTTGTCTTAAACAATTTCCTTAGGTATTCCATGAAACCTAGCAATTTTCTTTATGTAAATTTATACAATATTAGTTGTCGTATGAGTCATTTTTATAAGGACAAAATGAGCATCCCTTGTCAATCTATCAACCACTACCATTATTGAATCGTGTTTCCTTGTTGTCCTGGGCAACTTAGTGATAAAATCAATGGCTACCACTTCCAATTTCTTCTACGGAATTGGTAATGGTTGTAGGAATATTGTTGGGTGTCTATGCTAGCTTTCACTCTCTAACATTCCATACATATGGAAATGTAATCAGCAACATCCTTCTTAATTCTAGGCCAAAAGAATTGGCTTCTTACTACTGCAATTGTTTTCTGATAATCAGGATGTCCGACATATGGAACATTATGCATTTCTTTTAATACCAAATTCCTAAGTTCTCTGGAACCAAGTACATAAACTTTGTTTTTATGCATAAGTAATCCATCTTCCTTCATCTCATACTCTTTAATTTTGTATTGTACATTTTTCTAGTGTAAACCTTCTTTTACCTCTAGGTAATGTTGGTATGTAACAAAAGTATCCAAAATTTTGCTCTTTAAATCTCATTGATGCATATAAATGGTTGTAGTTGCATGATATATATCCTTTTTGTTCAGTGCATCAACAACTTTATATTTTTTCCTTTGATATGTTTGATGTCAAAGTCGTACTCACTTAAACATTCTAGCCATATTGTGTGTCTGGCATTCAAAGTTGGTTGCTCAAAAATATATTTCAAACCACCATGGCCTATTCTTAATTCAAATCTCTTTCCCATGAGATAATGACTCCACATATTCAATGCATGAACTATGGCAACAAGCTCCAAATCATGTGTGGAATGATTTCTCTCATGCTCTTAAACCTTTATGGGCTCATAACTAATGACATGTCCATTTTGAGTGAGGACTCCACTAAGTCCTTATTTGCATGCAACTAAACTTTATATTTTTTCCTTTGATATGTTTGATGTCAAAGTCGTACTCACTTAAACATTCTAGCCATATTGTGTGTCTGGCATTCAAAGTTGGTTGCTCAAAAATATATTTCAAACCACCATGGCCTATTCTTAATTCAAATCTCTTTCCCATGAGATAATGACTCCACATATTCAATGCATGAACTATGGCAACAAGCTCCAAATCATGTGTGGAATGATTTCTCTCATGCTCTTAAACCTTTATGGGCTCATAACTAATGACATGTCCATTTTGAGTGAGGACTCCACTAAGTCCTTATTTGCATGCAACTATGCAAACCACAAAATTCTCATTCGGGTCAGCAATCTTTAAAATAGGTACACTAGTAAGTAGTTCTTTCAACAAATTAAAATTATCTTCACACTTTTATGTCCATTCAAATTCAATTCCTTTCTTTTGTAAAGAAGTGATGGGATGAGCAATTTTAGAGAATCCTTCTACAAATCTCCTATAGTATTCAACTAATCCTGTGAAATATATTATTTCTTAAACAATCATGGGTGTTGGTCGTCCTCTAATGGATTCAATATTCTCTGGGTCCATTGTTATACCTTCCTCTAAAATAATGTGCCCCAAATAATGGATATGTTATTGGTAAAAGGAATGCTTGCTTAGCTTGGCATACAATTGATGTTCCCTTAGAAATTGCAACACCAACCTCAAGTGATTTTCATGTTCTTCTTCATATTTAAAATAGATAAGTATGTCATACAAGATATAATGACAAACTTATGCAAATAATTTTTGAATATGCCATTCATTAAGCACATAAAGACAGTTGGTGCATTGGTCAATCCAAATGGCACCACTACAAATTCATAATGCACGTGCCTGGTTCTAAAGGTTGTCTTACTGATGTCTTCTTCCTTGATTCTTACCTGGTGGTATCTTGATCTCAAGTCTATCTTTGAAAATATATTTTTTCATCTTAGCTGATCAAAGAGTTCATCAATTCTGGGTAGAGGGTATTTGTTCTTCATAGTGGCTTTATTTAGTTGTCTAAATTCAATACATAACCTCAATGTTCCATCTTATTTTTGAGTAAGAGTATTGGTGCTCCCCAAGGTGAAACACTTGGGTGCATGTACCCTTTCTTCTATAATTTGATTTCATTTGTAATTCTTTTAATTTTGGTGTACTCATTCTGTAAATATTTTTTGATATTGGGTCATCTCTTAGTACTAAAACAATAGAGAAATCTATATCCCTATTGGGTGGAAATCTTGGTATTTCTTGGAATACATGTTCAAACTCTTGTAATACCAACAAATATTCAAGGCTTGGCCCTTTTTTCCATTCTGGCTCCTCCACATGAGTTGCATACAATTGACATCATTTCCTGAAACATCTCTTCAGTTGTAAGGTTGGAATATCCCCTATAGAAATGGGTCTTGGAATTCCTTTCATAATGTTTTGTTTTCCTTCTTCATCAAGACATGTAAATGCCTTTTTATGACAGTCTAGGATAACAGGATGTTTTTCCAACCAATCCATTCTAATTAGGATATCATAACATCCCAATTGTATGATATTTAGGTCAACATTAGTTATCACTCCATTAAGACTTATTGTAAAACCTATAACAATATCATTGATCCTTCTTTTTGTTCTAGTGGCTAGCTAAACCAAACTTGACTTTTCAAGCTCACTTTTTTCCAAATGAAATATGTCCACTATTTTAGGATCAATGTAACAATGGCTTACTCATTAATCGATTAAAATAGAAACATGTTGATTAATGATCTTACCTTCTACCTCAATCAGATTGGATTGATGTGTTTCTTGTCGATCTTCTAAAGGTTGGATATATTCTTGGAATACTTATTCCCATGTCTTCTACTATTCTGCAAAATGTGTAAGAAACCGTTTTTGTTAGAATTATGCATATTATAGAAATTTTGTCAATTAATTCTACATGTCCTTTTTCTTCTCAATTCATAAAGAATTATATCATAGTTCTCCAAATTCTAATAATTCTACGTTTTTCTCTTCTGCATCATCTTTCCAATGACTATTCGTATGACCCAATCTGATATCTAAGAAAAATGTTACAACATTCACAAGTTGAAATTTTCCCTCACTTACTACTGCAAAATTTACTTTATTACTTTCTGATAGAATTTTAGCGCCCAATTCAAAATTTTGGGTGGATAGATGTCTTCTCCTCCCTAAGATATTTCCAGTGACTATTTTTTTCTCAAATCCAAAATCTGAGTTGAGAGTTATGGTTCAGATAATTTTAGACAATTTTTCCCATTTTATCCATGTATGGTTTTTTTTTCCTTGGAATACTTCTTGGGAAAATCCGTCGGGAACTTCCCCTCATTTCGAGGATGGTACCCAAGGTAAACCATATTTTATAGAAATTCAAGGCTTTTACGATAGCTTACGCATTTAATATCTCAACATGTCACTTGCGGGAATTGAACCTAGGTGGGGGGGAAAGCACCCCTCATCACAAACCACTCAGGCAAAACCCAATCGACAAAAATCCATGTATGCTACATGTGTCTCATTCCTCTTTATGCACATTTTTACCTACCTATATTTCAAATCTAGCTCCATGGTTGTTTTATATGGTTCATAATATTTCCATCGACTGCTCATGTGCCTCAAACAGACTTATGAGCAAGGAGTTATCCCCTATGGAAGTAAACTGGTGTCAAAATTTTATATTAATTGTTTAAGTTGTAACTTTTTCATACAAGATTTTTTTTTCACCCAGATTATCTCATTGGATAGCTCTCTCTTAGTTCTTTTATTTACGTTATAGAGACAAGTGTACCTTGGTACAATTAATTCTTGTGGGTTTTGATTTCCTAAAAACGTCGTTTAAGGCCTCAAAATTGCCCCACAAGTTTAAGAACTTCAAAAACCTCAAAATTTGTATGAAATTTGACTATTTTACAGTCATAACAACCTTTAAATATGAGTCGTGGATCTCAAATCAGGTGAAATATGATCAATTGATCCTCTAATCCTTTCCAAACCTCGTAGATCAATTTTCATCATCAATCGACAATTTAAAACAATTTAAACCATTTATCTGAGCTCCATAAGAAATCCTTTGGAAACACAGAACAACTTTCCAAATCTGTTTACTCGACCATCAATAGTCAGCCTTTTCCTTTGGAAACCTACTGGTCGACTTGATCGCTAAATTGGTCGACCCAAGCATCGGTCGTCAGTGATCCCTCTTGGACAATTGAAACATTTTACCAATTCGATCGACCCAACCATCAGTCATCAACCAATTATGAATGATGCAGAAACAAATTTGATGTTCCATGACACGTGGTTTCTGACATGGCATGACACACCGACTCTAACATGGAAATTTGGCTGACATGGCAAGACATGCCATCCTCCTCTTTCCTTCATCGATCATCAACAATTTCCCTTCAATGACTCGAACACCTCATCGAATCGGTCGACATCCAACAATCAACCATCGACAATTACAGATTTCTCTTGCTCAATCGAAACACTTCATTGAATTGGCCTACAACCAACCATTGGTCATCGGTGATTTCCATTGGTAGTTGAAACACTTCGCCAATTTGGCCAACCCGACCGTCAGTCATCGACGAATTCTCTTAGCAAATGCTAACAATTCAAAAATTTTGACTAAAACTCAAATGAATCTAGGTCATCGATCTATCATTCAAAACCATCTAAAACGTTGATCCATCAAACTTTTCTCAACTCTGCCAGTGAGTCTTGACAATCGATTTACTCTATTTTTCAAGATCTAAAAGAAAATCTTGACCGTCGATCGACTCCAACTTCCCAATGACCGAAAATGAATCCATATCATCGATTCTCTTCCTTTCCAAACATCAAAAATAGATCATGGTCATTGATCTATTCAACCTTGCTAACTCTAAAAACCTTACACATTTTTAAATTTATTCAAATGAATCTGGGTCGTTGATCTTGAGATCAAACATGATCTCGACCGTCAATTCATTGAACTCTACCCAAATTCTATAGTGGCCATTAGAACATGAAATTCGACCTTCCAAGTCAAATTTAGCTCTGCAACTCTGCATATTGACACTGTTAAAACTCTCTTCAACAGTTCTGAGAAATTTATACTCAAATTTGATCATGAAATTGGGGATTTCACTATGATTTTCTTCGTTTTCCCCCAAATTCACACAAACCAAAATCTGGAACAACGAATTTTCCCAATTCGCACTCGTCCTGGCCCATACAAGCATAGTTTTTGAACCATACTCTTTGATACCACTTTGTAATGTACCCATCCACCAACAGGTTGGGCCACGCTACTTCAAGAACACACTTCTTGAACTCATTTTGAATTTCTGATACCAATTAATTATTAAAGAAGCATGAAAGAAACACATGCAATAATCAAGATTCATGTTATACCATAAAATAAATGAGCAATATGTCATGCACAACAATAACCAGGAAGTAGGCACATTATGAATACATATCCCAAAGATAATGATTAATACACAACAGAAATAAATATACACGTAGAGAAACACATGACAGAGAGAACTTATATTTAATAAAACCAATCACCAATTGGTTGTAGATCAAGGAAGTTCCACCCAACCTTAGACATTATTGTTCCAATTCTCAATAGTAGGTCACCCCCAAGATAATTCTATGAATCTACAAGGACGAGTATCAGACTGACACTCAAATTCCCAAACCAATCAACAATCAAGCTCTCACAGGTTTCTCAACCACACAACAAATTTCAATTTACTAGTTATCTTCCCTTCATCCTGCACCACCCATAGAAAATGAACCCCCTTCACTACCACATAGTCCCTTAGGCTATCCACTTCTTTCCAAGACTCCAGTGTTATCAGTCAGGAAATCTCAATGCTGGAAACTCCAAGGATTCTTAGTTGTGGACAGTTTTGTCTCAACAACCATTAATCTCATGCACACATGCATCCATTCCTTTATAGAATAATCAATAATTACTCATAGCCAACAGAGAAATGATTGCTTCCCCAACAATTTGTTCCCATGTTAAAAACCAAGAACAAGAAATGAATGAGGAATAATGAATGAATGATGAACCAAATGGTGAGCAACCTCCAAACAACCCAAAAGAGGGGTTTATATATTTACATGAAAAATCAAGAACCACATGGCCTTCCCTTAATAAGTTCATGTAACCAATTTTCCTCAAATAAAACCAAGAAGGGTAAATAAAATATAATAGAAAGGCTTATCCCCTTTATCCCCCCTCTCTCATTGAATCATAGCCCCCTATCTTCGTCCTCGTTCATATTGCATCCATTGATCTATTTTATTAATTTATATCAAAGTATTATGTTTACTATGCACTCCAACCCCTTTCAAATAAACAAAATACATTATTAATCAGGGGACTCAAAACCGAGGTATTACATCACTAGATGTTCAAATATGTAGATGTTAGAATATAATGGATGTGCTCGTTTTACCATCGACAATATCACT